>BRZM01002654.1:0-61066 GCA_033238685.1 Lates japonicus | reverse complement strand
CTAAATTAAATTATAATAAGTATAATCATATTCAACACAACTTCTCCTGTATGCCCTCATTTCAAATCCTTCCCCGTTTTAAGTGCGAGGCCAACAACTCAGAGGTGAGCTTTTTGCTCCTGCTGTCTCTCAAGTTGTGCTTCTTATGCACGCTTGCTTTCATTGGGCAGCCACTGGCTTGGTTATGTATGTTGAGACATACGCTGTTTGGAATTAGCTTTGTGCTGTGTATCTCCTGCCTGCTGAGCCGCACTGTGGTGGTCCTGGTGGCCTTTCGATCCACACTGCCAGGGGAGAACCTGATGCGTTATGTTGGTCCTGCTCAGCAGAGGGTGGGCATCTCCATCTGCACCCTGGTACAGGTGATTCTGCTTTTAATATACCAGTTCAACAGTTCCACACCTCCATATAAGGACAGGATCCTTAAATAGATAGAGATTTATTATAGATAGAGAATTATTCAAAGTCCTGGTTCCAAATTGCTTTCTGTTATAGTGTGATGTCTGCTTTCATTTTCTTTGTATTCCAAACATATTTCCCTCTGCGTGCCTGACTCAACCTTCCTCTCCCAGGTGCTGATTTGTGGGCTGTGGCTGACCCTGGCTCCTCCTCAGCCTACAGAAAGAGACATTGTGGACAACTGGGGACTCAAGATAATTCTCGAATGTGCTACAGGCTCCGTGGTGGGCTGCTCCTTTGTTCTGGGTTACATCGGCTTGCTGGCCTGTCTCTGCCTCTTCCTGGCCTTCCTAGCAAGGAAACTGCCTGACAACTTTAATGAAGCCAAACTGATCACCTTCAGCATGCTGATCTTCTGTGCTGTGTGGGTGGCCTTTGTGCCCGCTTACATTAGCTCTCCTGGGAAATACACTGTCGCAGTGGAGATTTTTGCCATTCTGGCCTCAAGTTATGGCCTTTTGTTCTGTATCTTTGCCCCAAAGTGCTTTGTGATTCTTCTGAGGCCTGAGAGGAACACCAAAAAACACCTGATGGCAAGATCGATAGGCTAATAGAAAAGGCATAAATAATTTAGTATGACTTTGAAAGCAGGCCTGTACTTTTCTGAAGTATGGTGTCATAATGACACATGCAATAAAAAATAAATATTCACAGATGAAAAGAAATGAAGAATAAAGAAATAAAAGTCATGAAATTAAATTATTGTCACCTTCTTATGTCAAGCCAAGTCATACATACATCATACATAGCATAATACAGAGTCCACGTCGAGATGTAAGTAATACTAACAATAGTAATGATAGCTATAAAAATAATAATGACAGTTAAAATAGTAATAATAGTCATAACAATAAGTCTACCATGAACACTAATACATTTTAAATGTAAGAAAATCTGTTGAGCTGGATCGTAGGAGCCACAGGAGACTTTACAGCTCCGGAAGCAGAAAAAGCTGCAGTAAACAACAGGAGAGGAAGAGAGAGACGAAAGCACAAAACTACAATAGAGAATAATGAAGAGAGAGGATAAAGAGAGAGAGAGGAAAAAGAGAAAGAGAGAGAGAAAGGCATACAGCCTGGACGCTAATGTGCTTGAGGGAAGAAACACACAGAGTTAGAGAGATGCAAGTGAGAGTGGTAACCAGTGGAGCCTGAAATAAAAAAAAGGTGTTAACTGAAAGTTAAGGCATAAATATGAGTTTTTAGTTTGGATTTAAAGGCCTCAACTGAGTCAGCCTGTCTAATATCAATAGGGAGGTTATTCCAGAGGAAAGGGGATAGGAAAAGGCCCTACAGCCTGTTGACTTACTTGATCAAACTGGTGTCTATATTGGGCTGGGCCAATAACAAACATTTCGGTTTTATCTGAATTAAGAAGCAGGGAGTTTCAAGACATCCAGCTTTTCACAGAAGACAAACAGACCTCTAATTCCCTAATTTGAGAGGCATTCTCAGCCTTTATAGGCACATACAGCTGGGTATCATCAGCATAACAGTGAAAATTGATTTCATGATTCCGAAAAATTTGGCTAAGAGGAGAAATATAAAGAGAGAAAAGCAGGGGGCCAAGAACAGAACCCTGGGGTACTCCATATTTCACATCAGAAAAACTGAATCCATAGGGAGTAAAAGATCATTTACTACTTCAGCAAGTGCTGTTTCGGTAGAGCGAAAGGCTCTGAAAGCAGGCTGGTAGGGTTCAAAAAGATTATTATCAGCTAAGTGGGCTGAAAGCTGCTGAGACACCACTCTTTCTAGTATTTTAGAGAAGAATGGAAGATGAAACAGGCTGATAATTAGTTACAGACCCAGGATCGAGGTGTGGTTTCTTAAGTAAATGTCTAACCACAGCTGTTTTAAAGCTAGAAGGAACAGTGCCAGTGGTCAATGATAAATTCACAATATTCAGCACTGCAGGTCCCAAAACTGGCCAGAGATCATTGGAGAGTTTACCTGGTGGAGGGTCAAGAAGGCAGATAATGGATTTAGAAGCCAACACCAGTTTAGACAATGAATCAAGAGATACAGTGTCAAATTTCATCAGAGCAGAAACTCTCAGAGACTCAATGTGATGCTCAACTGGATTTGCAGCAGATGCTGAAGAGGAGGAGCTGATTTTATATCTAATCTCATCTGTTTTACTGCAGAAAAAATAAACTAACTCATGAGCTGTAAAGGGCGAGCAGCTAAGAGACAGCTGCTTTAAGTTTAGCTACAGTGTCAGAAATCTGGGATTATGTTTATTGATATTGATTAAGTTTGAGAAATATGCTGCTCTAGCAGTAGACAGTGAACGCTTGTATTTCAGAACACACTGGTGCCACTGGAAATACCGAACTTCTGATTTTGATTTACGCCATTTTCGCTCCAATTTCCTGCAGGCCTGCTTCAGAGCATGTGCTTCATCTTTGAACCAGGGCATAAACCTCACTAACTGTCTAACTTTGGTGGTGAGAGGTGCAACTGAATTGAGGAGACTAGACAGTCATATTTAAGTCCCTGGTACAACTTTCAATGGAGCCTATTGCTGCAGTGAAAGGGGCCAGGACCTCTGGTAATCACTCACCAAGAGCAGATAAAGTTGAGGGACCAACATGTCTGGTAGAAAATGCATTTGAAACAATTTTAGGGGGACAGGCTAAAGTTGCATCAAATTTGATAAGAAAGTGGTTGAAGATAACAGAAGTCACAGGAGAGATAGTCAGATTAGACATCTCTATCCTGCAGGAAAGAATCAAATCCAGAGTGTTACCAGTACACTTTTGTTCTGTACGTGAACTGCAATATTGACGGACCTCCTGTAGAGCCCTAGCAAACACAGGGTCCACCGTTTTCCTGATTGGCATGACTGGTTCAAGACCACGAGGTTGGAGACCTACCAAACTCTGCATCACCACAGTGACTGGCGAATGCACCAGGATGCTGGGCAAAAGAGTCATTCGAGTGGGTGTAGCTAACCACACCGTCACTCAGGAATTCTGGCTAGCCAACATACAAGACTCTTGCATCATTGGACTGGACTTACTGGCTAAGTGGATGTATAGTACTACTGTTGTTGTGATTTGGTTATGGATTTGCTGTGAATAAAGGACAATAGAACGCTTAATCATTTTTTCAGTGTCCATGTTTTTTGCTTTGATTACTTTTCAGTGAAGCGCTCAATAATTATTATTTCATGAAAGACAAGGAGCTAAGTATATGTATGTTAAGATAAGCCTTTTACTGACCCCCAACTCCTTGAGCAAATTTAGGTTTTCCAGCAGCGGAAGAACATAAATTGCAGAACCAATAATGAAATGAACGGTGAGTAAGAATACAAAATAAAAATGCACATGGGAAGCTAAAATGGGGGGGGGGGATCAAATGTTAAGCAGTGCATAAACTTGTGCCAATAGTGCCGTACTATCTAAAAACTAAATTATAGTAATGTAGTAGCAAAGTACAGTATGTAGGAGGTGGGAACATCTACTGCAATAGCACACAACAAAATAGTATATATATATAACATGCTAAATAATATACACAAAATGTCTCATGACATAATCAAGAGTTTTAACTGTCCTGTAACTCTTCCTGTCCTCCACAAGTGCAGACATTGCTATTTCCTCTGAATATTTTGAGGTTTACAGTACAAGTAGACACGTCAGGTTCTTAGTGTCATAGTAAACACCCGCAGTTGTCAGTACATATTAAATTTGGCTGATTGCAGTAAAATGTTGTAGTATTATTCAAAGGGGAATTCTGAATGAAAATATGTGAGAGCAATAGCGCATGTAATCAGTTAATAGTAAAATCTTTGAACCGATACATGTTACCACAGCAGCATAGATACCCACGTTATGTGCCAGGTAGACAGAATATACAAAATCAATATACGTGACACAGTTAAGCAATAAATAGTTTTTAAGTTACAATACTGACAGATGTTTACTAATTAAACAAATACAAGTCAACAACAAAATCGCTTTTACCGGAAGTGTCTTCGCAATTTTAGTTTTTTTTTTTTTTTGTGTATTTCCAGGCCTAACAGTGAAGCGGACCTGAGACCTACAACGAGAGGGGCTCCACAGTGGAGGCCTGCAGGCAGACTCTACTGGGGAAATTACAGTTGCATCATCTATTTTGAAACAGGTATCCCTGGTGATCTGAATGAAACACCTTTTTTTTTGTCCATAACCGTGACAAATTACTGTAGCTTCTATTCTCTCGCTTCAATAACAAACTAATTTTCTCCTCCTTCTAAGCCAGAATCTGATTCCTCTCCCTTGTGGCAGTGATTGCTGTATATCTGACACAGCGTCTTCCTCATCCTTCCTTTGGTGTGGCAAGATATGACTCCTGACCACAGCTCAGAGCAAGTATCCTTCTGTGTTTCTGAGTTGAGGTATGAGTTAGTGTTTTGAGCAATAAAATAGACTGTAACACTTCATTTGCAAAATATGTTGGTTTGCATTCTGTTTCATCAACAGAAAAGAAAGGTCACAAATTCTCTCCACAGAATGTGGGGTGGGGGGCTCTTTCTACCTTAATGACTTTTATCAGGCTGTATTTTTACACTTATGTCCTGTGTTAACTAATCAGTGCTGTTTATACTTTGTCTTTCAATTTGGATTTCCCTCACTGCAGTCCTATCTTCCAAGTGATGCATATCTGTGCTCTGCTCCTCTGCTGCCTTGCTGGGATGATCCAGTGGGTATATGGAGGGGAGCCCTGTCAACTCATGGTAAAGTCTACTCCTGGTAGCATTTACAAGGCAGGAGATGTGGTGATAGGGGGCCTGTTCCCCATTCATAAGAAGGCACCGCAGCCGGAGTTGGATTTTCGTAGTGAGGAGGTTAACGCCTCCTGTGAAATGTAAGATTTTAAAGGGATTAATTCTTTCTGTTCCTGAACATGTTTATCCAAACTAAGTCGATTTTTAATACGTATCCTGACTGATGTTCATCTTCATATGGTTTTCTCTCTCTGTTGAGTTTCAACTGAAGCGAGGTTATCGCTTGGCTTCAGGTCATGATCTTTGCGTGGAGGAAATCAACAACAACTCGCTCCCCTGCCCACCTCACCTCGGTTACTGGCAGCTGATACTTGCCTGGTGGAGAGCACCACTGTTAGCAGCCCCACAGGTATCGATGGTAGTTCACCTGGCAACCCAGAATGGATCTGTGCCTACAGTGCCAGTGATTGTCGGTGATGCTCGTGACTCCCATCCTATTATATAAACACCGGGTGTTTAGATATAACGGTGGTGAGGATAAGTGATGTGATGCAAAACATAATGACAATGCATGTGCTTGTTGGTTTTGATGTGAATGACACATCTAACACTGTATTACAGTATTATATGTCTCTCTTCTGTTCTTTCATGCTTGTGTTTGGATTGCGCAGTGTTACACTGCTGCTTCACAGTAGGTAGCTCATGGGCCCCCAATAGCTCTGGTCTGTGTCAGTTTGTGTTTGTGTTAAGTGTGAGTGTTTCTCCTGACTGCTTGTATATTTTAGGTACACAGATGCTCTTGCAGTTGACTTTGATCAAAGCAAAATTGAGCTGATTCCCGGTCACTGAACAGTTGCTCCTCTACATAGTGAAGATGGGTCAAATGTAGAGAATAAAGTTTTATCTCTGGGGCTACTTTACTATAACTCAGCTTATATGTCGACCCGTTTTTCTTATTACTTTTTCTGTCCTCTTGTCTGTCTCAAACTGTGTAATAAGTGCTGGTATTCTTCACAGGTGAGCTATTTAGCCTCCTGTGAGTGTTTGAGTGATAAGAGGAGGTATCCGCTCTTTTTCCGCACCATGCCCAGCGATGCTGCACAAGCGCGGGCCATGGCTAAGCTGCTGCGCCTGATGGGGTGGACCTGGGTGGGGCTTGTGTCTGCGGACGATGATTTTGGCAGATCTGGGATTCAGATGTTAATTGATGCACTCAGGGGAACCGAAGTGTGTGTTGCCTACCATGAAGTGATTCCAGAGGTACCGTAATGCCTCATTTTGAAAGTGTTACTACATATCCTGTCTTTTTCTTTCTCATTTTCTCTCCCGCTCTTTTGTCTCCTCCTTACAAGTTCTCTGTCTGATTCTAAATATCTCTCTTTTGCGTCCAAGGGCTATTCAAAGACAGTGATAAAAAGGATTGTTGAAACCATCCAGAAATCCACTGCCAGAGTTGTGGTGACATTTCTTATAGGTCAGGATGCAAAGGTTATTTAATTTACGATGTAATTTTTAATTAGACACACAGATATTGGCAGTAGATGTAATCAATTTGCATGATACACCTCTCTGTTTCTATCCCTGTTGTGGTTTTTGTTTGATGAAGTGGTGCACAGGAATATAACAGATAAGCAGTGGACTGCTAATGATGCTTGGGTTACGTGGCTCTGTCTCAGTTCCTCGCAACATTCTCTCATTGGCTGGCACACTAGGGTTTGCTGTGAGGAAGGCTGATATTCCTGGACTGGGAGCCTTTCTGACTCGTGTTAATCCAGGCCTAAGTGACCCTTTCTTGAAGGAACTCTGGGAAACAGTGTTTGGATGCTCTCTTAGTGCTGGTCGGGGAGGGACATCATGCTCAGGCTCAGAGGTCCTAGGTGAGCAAGACTGATAGAAAAAGAGCCAATTTCCATCATTTGACATGTATTTGGTTTTGTTTTGCTTTTATTGATTCTCTGTGATATGAGTCACTTCTAGGCATTGGAGAGAGTGTGTACACGGATGTGTCTCAGATAAGAATCACTTATAATGTGTACAAAGCTGTGTACGCCATCGCCCATGCAATAAAAGACATGCTGGCCTGTGAGCCTGGAAAAGGTCCCTTCCTAGACGGCCAGTGCCCTGATGTCCAGAGGCTGCAGCCTGTTCAAGTAAATTAAATTCTACGATCTTTAGATGTCACAAATTTCATCATTTTCAGAAGTGATATGAAACAACCTTTTTCTCTCTCTCAGATAGCCCACTACCTGCGAGAAGTCAACTTTACAACACCTTTGAAGGAATGGATGAACTTTGACGAAAACGGAGACCCACCCGCTTCATATGATATCATCAACTGGCATGTGACAGCTCAAGGGACAATAGAGTTTGTCACTGTTGGTCATTTTGTGTCCTCTCAGGGGTCAACTTTTCACATTGACGTGGACAGAGTAGTGTGGGGAGGAGGCAGCAGACATAAGGTGCCTGTCTTTTTTTTTGTTAATAACAAGTCTCTTTTGTAGTTACCCAGAAATTCAAGTGTGTGTTGCTTCTAAACTCTCTGTATTTGCCTGATCCTAGATGCCTGTGTCTGTATGTAGCAACCCTTGCCCTCCTGGTACAAGGAAAGCTGTGCAGAAGGGGAGACCTGTGTGCTGCTTTGACTGTCTGCCTTGTGCTGAGGGAGAAATCAGCAATGAAACAGGTACTTTAGACTTTACATTTGAGTTGTTTGAATAAATGCATATGAATAACTGGGGTTTTTCTTCCACTGCATATAAGCAATCAGAACACATAATATGCATAAATAATGTCTGACCAGTCGTTGTAGGCCCGGTCTTGTCTAACAACCCTTCGGAGGCCTTGCAAAATTTCTTGCCATTCGTGATGAGCACTAGTGATTAGAATTCATCTTTACAGTTGAAAACCCCTTATATTTATCATATTAAGATTAAGGTGGAATGTGGAGTAAAACCAGAAAAAAGAAGCCTCTTAATGCTGTTTATGCTCCTTAGCAATAAGTAAGGGGTTTAAAAACAAAATCCATATAAATTTTTACTGGTCTGCTAGTGATTGCATTTGTAATTCCTTAACAACCCCAAAATCCTAAACTCACTGAAACTACCACCATCACTATTACTACTACTATTAAATATAATAATTTGCTATAATAATATATTGTAAATAAATGTTAAATGGTCCAAATCTCCACTTGTGGCAGATTTTATCCATTTCTCTCTCCATATTTTATGAGAGATGGTCCTAAGCTTAAGGTTTGAAGTCTACCGTATGTTATTTAATGTAAAGAAAAGAGTAAACACATCTGCTATCTCCCTCTCTCTTGTCATCGCTCTCTCTCTTTGTCTCTTCACAGGATCAGTGGAGTGTATTCGGTGTCCTGAGCGTTTCTGGTCGAACTCAAACAACACATTCTGCGTTGCCCGGCAGGTGGATTTCCTTTCTTACAACGACACCATGGGAATTGTTCTCTCCATCCTCTCAGCTATTGGGGCAGCACTGACAACCGCTACATATGCCACCTTCCTTTACCACCGACACACACCGCTGGTAAAGTATAGCAGCATCTCAGGTGATGCTGAATCACATTTTAGAGAGTACCCTGAGTAGTTTCATCATGTGAAGAGAATAACTTTGTACAGATATTACAGTTTCCTAGAAATTAAATTATAATAAGTATAATCATATTCAACACAACTTCTCCCTGTGTCTCCTCATTTCAAAATCCTTCCCCCGTTTTAAGGTGCGAGCCAACAACTCAGAGGTGAGCTTTATGCTCCTGCTGTCTCTCAAGTTGTGCTTCTTATGCGCGCTTGCTTTCATTGGGCAGCCACTGGCTTGGTTATGTATGTTAAGACATACACTGTTTGGAATTAGCTTTGTGCTGTGTATCTCCTGCCTGCTGGGCGCTGTATACATTGGTCGTGGCTGATCCACACTGCCAGGGGAGAACCTGATGCGTTATGTTGGTCCTGTTCAGCAGAGGGTGGGCATCTCCATCTGCACCCTGGTACAGGTGATTCTGTTTTTAACATATCAGTTCTAATTTAATTAATTCCTGTTGGGAGTCCTGTGTGAATAAATTTGTCATTTTTACACCCCACCTCCATATAAGGACAGCATTATTTAAATAGATAGAGATTTATTATAGATAGAGAATTATTCAAAGTCCTGGTTCCAAATTGCTTTCTGTTATAGTGTGATGTCTGCTTTCATTTTCTTTGTATTTCAACCTTATTTCCCTCTCAAATTTTGACTCAACTTCACCTCTCTCCAGGTGCTGATTTGTGGGCTGTGGCTGACCCTGGCTCCTCCTCAGCCTGCAGAAAGAGACATGGTGGACAACTGGGGACCCAAGATAATTCTTGAATGTGCTACGGGCTCCGTGGTGGGCTTCTCCTTTGTTCTGGGTTACATCGGCTAGCTGGCCTGTCTCTGCCTCCTCCTGGCCTTCCTAGCGAGGAAACTACCCGACAACTTTGCGTAAATAAACTGATCACCTTCAGCATGCTGATCTTCTGCGCTGTGTGGGTGGCCTTTGTGCCCGCTTACATTAGCTCTCCTGGGAAATACGCTGTCGCAGTGGAGATTTTTGCCATTCTGGCCTCAAGTTATGGCCTTTTGTTCTGTATCTTTGCCCCAAAGTGCTTTATGATTCTTCTGAGGCCTGAGAGGAACACCAAAAAACACCTGATGGCCAGATAGATTAGATTAGGTTAATAGAAAAGGCATAAAAGATTTAGTATGACTTTGAAAGTAGGCCTGTACTTTTCTGAAGTATATGGTATCCATAATGACACATGCAATAAAATAAAATGATACCGATAAATTAACGAAATGGAGAATAAAGAAATAAAAGTCATGAAATTAAATTATTGTCACCTTCTTATGCTCATGTTGTCTGTACTGCAGGAAAAAAAAATCTCCATATGCATGTCTACATAAATGGAAATAAATATTTCATCATACTATCAGCTCATGAGTTGGTGTGGTGCCACCATGACAACCCATCATAAACACTCACTTGTCAGACAATGGATGTGTGAATGTTGTTTGTACACAGTGAGAATTGTTCCCTCTTACATGTATTATTCAGTGTGAGAAATGCTGTATTGGAGTCTCTCGATTGCATTCTGTCAACACATTTCTTATCTGTCCTCCCATTTTAGAGCACCCAAACATGTATCTGCCACCTAATGAGATTAGCATAGTGACTCATGCAAAAAGAAAAAAAAAATGCCATCATCAGTACAGCTACTTCAATTTCAAGGGATTTTTTAGGCCTTCTAATCATTCCCTGCCCAATATACTGTAGGCAACCACATGGGCCCAAGTGAATGGTGCTATTATGGCGGAGAACCATTAGTTTCTGGTGCAGTTTCTATGGTGCCCATCTCCTCTGTGACACTGGCTCTCACTACATAATAGAATGAAAAAAAAGTTGAGTAAAAGCTACCTGAAAAGAGTTGGTTTCAAGAGGAATAAAAAGACAGAATGCCAGGATTATGGTGCAAGAGACGGCCATCGTCATGAAAAGAGAATTTAGGTCATAGTATGAATTCACTCAGCTGTAGCTTTATATAATGATTATGCAAAGTCGCTGCTGTGTACACTGACCCTACACTTTTAAAACCCCTTTTCTGCCATTCTCCATCATGTCCTCTCATACTGTTATCACTGGTGGGTTTACAGAAGGTGAGATAACAAGAACACCTAACCTCACAATAAAATGCAAGAGGTAGTCAACACACACTTCAGTTCCCCTGAGTGCAGATGGCTCTAAATGTTTTTCAGGCTACTGCAGTTATTTATCCAGCTTTATGGTCATCTCTCAAGTAATTTGTTGTTGTTGTTTTCAAAAATACCAAGTTATATATTTCGCCTAATGTTGATAAGGGCTTAGTTGTGAATTATTTTCCCTTTTGCTTAGCATTTTTTCATACTTTATGAGACCTTTCCCCTTGTCATCTTACATATTTTTTCAGTTTTATTATCAATGCATCATCAATCCTGGCAAGAGACTTCGGACCTCCTTCTTACCCCTGCCAGTTATGTTGCCTTGAAAATGCTGCTTGTCAGACCAAATCTGACACATAATGCTAATTGTAGCTTTTGTCGTCGTGATTAGCTGGTGTTTCTGGCAAACACTTCAACATTAAGTGGGAGGAAAAAGTCTCAAGTAGTATAGTTGTCAAGTAGAAGTCACAAGTGGATCGTCAACAGTGCAGACTGAGACACACTTAGAATATCTGCTTAACAACTCTACAGACAACTTCCTCAAAACAGACTATTAAGCTGAAGCAACATTTTTGACACTGTCAAAACAAACCAAACATTACAGGCTGCACCAAATTGATATTTACTGCAGGGCTTTTCTTTTGGTACCGTCTTACCCGCCATTGTATCTCTGTAGCCAAATCACAGCTCATCATTTACAGACTTAGATATTATATCATAACTTTACATTCAAGACACAGTATTTGTATTACCTCTCTAACCCGTTTTAGTGAGGTAAACCCTCATGTTTCCCTTTTGGTACGTCTTTTGTCATTAAAGGAAAACATCTGGTCAGTGTTGCCGATTACAAGACTGAGTAAATAGCTGTAAGTAGAAGTCATGCCCTTATTACGTCTTTCAGTTTCCCACCTGTGTTTACCTCAATACTGTATACTGCAAACCTATGTCATTACGCCTCAACATATCATTTGTCAGTATTTCTAGGAATGGATTTCTGTGAACTCTGGACTCATTCTCTACACTCACTCTTTTAATATATTTTTCACAGCCATGACACAATTCTCCTTACATCTATGTGCCTATAATTTGATGGCTCATTCAATTTAGTAGAAATTACTGCACTGTGTTTTCTCATTCAAACCAAATTAATTATTTAACCCTCGAATGAAGATGGTATATTCTGGTTTCCTTAATTAAATCAAGCAAATAGTGCGTTTATCTGAAGGATCATTCTTTGAAATTAAACAGAGACAGGCCGTGCACTGTGGGGAGAAATCAATCCACTGTCTTATACTGCCTTATGATAAATGTAAATCAAGTAATACAGTGTCAATAAAACACTGCTGTCCATCTGCCCCTTCCAGCACCTTTATCCCCCCTGCCTGTCCCTGATGGACGTCAGAGACCCAACATCTCTCCATCTTCCAATTTATTCCTCTGCCTTGGGAGGAACAACAGATCAATCAGTGATGGATAATCAATGTTAGCCTGAGAGCAGCTGTGGAGAGCTGGAAAGATGTTTTCCTTTGTTATTGTAGGGAACAGCCAGGCGTGATGCTTATATGTAAAGGCCTCTGGAGTATGAGGATTTAATTAACCAATGACAGCTGGGATTTCCACTAAGCATACCTCAGAGACCCTGGGCCTCATCATTCTATCTCAGGTCAAATCAGCATGGACACTGCTGCCAAATCCCATTCATATCTAGCACTGAGCTGTCCTTCACATTTCCACTGAGGCTATCAAAGGAGTGTCATGTAGCTGGGAAAATCAAACCATTTGATCCAAGAAAAGTATGGTTTTTCATGTTGATTTAAGTCAGTAAGGGGTGGGGGGGTGGGGGGGCAGCCTATGCAGGGTTCATCAGATAGACCACCTCTTAATGATAATATAGTATTACTTCTTTGATTATACTATCTTTATTTCTACACCACTGACCCACTGAATTATTAAAGTAGTTCTTTAACTACACTAATAGCGAGAATTTATAATAATATGGGAGTGAAAATGAATGAAATAACTGAAATTAAGACACTGGTGAAAGTTATTGGTAAAAATAAAGGTGTGTGAGTGCTTGTTGGGGCTTAGTGAATGACAGAGAGGAGTAATGACAGTGCACTACTACCATCTGGTGGTAAAATGTAACCACTCATATTCAAGGACAGGACGTATTATATACCTTGACTCTGCCACCACTTGCATAACTATTTTCCTCACACTTTGAATTGAAGTAAGCTTTTTTTATTGATGAGGAAAACAGCAAGTAAAAAAATTTAGAAAATATACACAGAATGAACATGTCCTCCTAAAATTTGTCTGCAACTTTGGACATCAAGTGTTTCCTAGTGTTCTTTTCTGGCCTTAGTAGGATTATGTAGCACTTTGGTGCAAAGATGCAGCCCAGCAGTCCATAGCTGGAAGCCAATATAGCAAACACCTCTGTAACTGTGGAGTACTTCCCTGGAGAGGTGATGTAGGCAGGAACAAAGGCTACCCACACGGCACAAAAAATGAGCATGCTAAAGGTGATGATTCTGGCCTCGTTGAAGTTGTCCGGGAGTTTCCTTGCCAGGAAGGCCAAGACGAGGCAGATGCAAGCCAGCAGGCCAATGTAGCCCAGAACCAGAGCAAATGCTATGGGTGAACCTTCGTCACACAAGAGAATGACAATTGCGCTCTCACGTGGTATCAGCTGGCGTGGAGTGGGGGGAGCAACAACCAGCCATGTTGTACAGATGATTACCTGCATAAAAAGAAATATGTTGGTTTTTAAAAACATCTGAATAAATGCTCCTCTAACTTTTCAAAGTGCAAAGCGAGTTAGAAGTCCTTGCCTGGATAAGTGTACAAAAGATAATGATTGCTTTTTGCTGCTTGGGCCCAAACCATTTCATCACATTACTGCCTGGAAGTGTCGCCTTAAAGGCCATTAACACCACTATAGTTTTCCCCAGAACACAGGAGATACAGAGGACAAAGGTGATGCCGAATGCTGTGTGTCGCAGCATGCAGGACCACTCAGAGGGCCGGCCGATGAAGGTCAGAGAGCACAGGAAACACAGAGTCAAGGAGAAGAGCAGCAGGAAACTCAGCTCAGAGTTATTGGCCCGTACTAGTGGGGTTTCTTTGTGGCAGTAGAAGACTTGTGTTGTGATCATAGTTAGAAAAACTCCAAGCAATGAAAATAAGGCTAACAATGTTCCCAGGATTTCATCGTATGCCAAGAATTCTATTACTTTAGGGATGCAAGCATCTCTTTGGTTGTTGGACCAGTATTCTGGTGGGCATTTCATACAGTGTATTGAATCTGCAAAATGGAAAACAATATGGAGAAATGTGGAGTTAAATGGATTTAATGGATTCAGAGGTCAACACTCATGAAAATGCATTTCAGCAAATGAAATAAAGATATTTACCTGTTAGATTACTGATCTCACCTGCTGGACAGGGTACACAATCATAGCAGCAGACAGGCTTTCCTTTCTGGAGAACCTTATGAGTTCCTGGGGGGCATTTCTTACTGCATACTGACACAGGCACCTCCTACACACACAAATACAATTTGTATTATATGTAAAGTTAAATAGACATCAAAAATATAAAATTCAGCATCGATTTTAAGGTGTGTAGAGTAGTTTTCAGTAAATCTACAGTTTGGAAGTCAAAACCTCAGTCTCTGCTTTACCTTGGTCAGTTCGTTTCCCCAGACAACTGTGATGTTATTCATTATAAACTGATGACTGTCTGGAAGAGAAGCATCATAAATGCCAACTGTTAATCCTTCCATGGTTCCTTTGTTTGTCCTTTGTAAATTAACAAGTTCATATCTTGCCGGGGAGTCTCCATTATTGTCAAAATAAACTCTTTCCCCTTCTGCAGTGGTGAAATTCACAGTGCTGACATATTGCAGAACCTGGTTTAAAAATGATACAGCAGTTAAATGACAGATTCCTGCTGTTATCAGTCATGTTGCACTGAACTGACGTTTCCTCACCTGCTGTGGCTGAATGTCTTTGGTATCAGCACAGCTCCCATTTGAAAAGGGTCCTTTACCATCCTCACATTTAATCAGGTTGTCAAGAGCGTGAGCCACTGCATAAACTGACTTGTAGACATTGTTTGTGAATCTCAAATCAGACACATCAGTGAATTGCGACTCAACATTTTGTAAGCTCTCAAAGCCGCTGCATGGCTTTCTTTGTGCATTTGTACTATCATTCAGAGAGCAGTCAAACACATCTTCCCAGAAATCTCTGACAAACTGACTGTCAGGGAACTGGGAGGGGTGGAGCCGCCTCAGGTGCTCCTCCAGCCCCGGAATCTTAGCTTGGCTGACAGCGAAGCCCAGAGATCCTTCCAGGATGCTGTGCCCCTCATTGTCAGTCAGAGAGTGATCTGTGATCCAGGCATCACTGCCGACCCACTGCAGTCCTGTAATGTTCTGTTTGTACAACTCCGTTGCCAGCAATTTAATTTCTCTGTGAGACATAAAAGCCATAATCACTTTTGAGGTGGCATGCTTAATGACCTCTGTTATTCTCTGTATACTGTCAGGTGGATCTGATGATGAGAATTCTTCAGAATACTCAATGCACACTCCATATTCTTGTGCAGCTTGGATAAATGCAGCTATGCCATTGAGGCCATATTGGTTATTCACAGCTATAGCACCAATCCAGGTCCAACCAAAGTGCCTGACCAGCTTTGCCAGGGCTCTGCTCTGGTAGTAGTCACTGGGAATAGTTCTGAAGAAAGTGGGATACTCTTTCCTGTTGCTCAGACAGGCACAAGTGGCAAAATGGCTAATCTGCAATGAAACATACAAACATGTGACTGGCAGAGAGAGAGCATACGTTCAACAGTCTAGCATAATCACCGTGCAGAATTCATCCTCTAGTTACAATTTTGCAGAACAGAGTAATATACTTTAAGTTTACAACAGCCCAATTAACACAATATTAGATAACACCTCACACTAACTTTATTGACCTGTTCTTTTACTTACCACAGGTACATGAAACCTCCCAACAACCTGTTCAAATGCAATAGTTGGTCCTGATCCTGAATGTCCCAAGATAGCTTGCACTGTCTCAGATTTAGTGCAGTTGTCATCACTGACTTCTCCCTTTAGTCCACTCACCAGTGCCAGTGCAGCTCTCAGTATGTCCATTGTTCCACAGTTATTGTAAATCTTGTAGCCAAGTTTAACATTAGGCAGCATTTCAGGATTTTTGTTGATCTCATTTATGGCAAAGATCATCACCTGAGCAAATTTGAATTCTCTAAAATTGAAGCTGAGGTGGTGGAAAATAGTGAAATGGTGAAATAAATATATAATTGTGTTTATGTCTCAAATACTTGTAGACACATAAACAATTTAAAATATATACATAGGCTTAGTAATACATACTCCTTGCACTTTCGTACTCCTGGAATTGTCTGAAATGTGTTAGTTACATAATCCTGCCCTGTGCGAAATGAAAAAATGCCACCAATAAAGAGGTCGCCATCCTGGGCCAGTTCAGGTGGTTGTGCTGAGCCTTGCAGACGGCACACAGGGTCTCCTTTCCCCAGTAGCAGAACCAAGACGAGCAGCCTCAAAAAAGACATAGCTCAGCTCTGCTCTGCAGGCCAGGCCAACCAGCTCTACATCTCATGGCAGGGCTTTATACACGTTGAACAATAGGAGGCGGTTGAACTCAAGCCTCAGGGGAGGACACCAAACAAGTAAATCCAAAGATGTTTTTGTCTGTGAAAACACAGATTTTATTGTTTGTTTACAGTTTACACAATGAAGTGAAATGAGCAAGGAAGTAGGTATTAGGCATATACTTAATTATATACTAATATAATTAACTACATATATCTAATGTATGATATGAATTGGATTTTTGTATATTACAATGTATTAAATGCTGTCAGCTATGTCACAAATGAAACAATAAATAGTAGAAAATATTACAATATACATTTCTGTGAAATTAATATATGTGTCTACTTGACAGGCTGTAAAACTAAGGGCACTGAAATGCCTTCATCACCATATTATTTTAACATGTCAGAATGATTTCGGTGCCACCTTCCCCATCATATTCTTTTTTGTGTTCTTCTCTGGTTTCAGTACAACATTTTGGAATAAAAAATACAAATGAGCAGTCCAAACTGAGGCTAGCAGTGTTATTTCTACAGCAAATATTGAACTTCCCTGAGAGCTGACATACGCTGGCATTAAAGTGATCCAGAATATCAGCATGCTGAAGGTGATAACTTGGCTTCATTAAAGCATTAGCAATTTCCGAGCTCAGAAAAGAAAAAACAGAGACCAGGAGTCCTATGTATCCTGGCTGTGCCTAGAATCCCACAGCTGAACCAAGATCATACTCCAAGATGATTTTATCCTTGAATTCTTAAAATTCTTCAAAGGAAAGGGAGTGGAGAAATTGTTAACTTACATGGATACATATAAGAACCTTGTATGAGAGTGAAAGCCAGAATCATTGAGTCTCTGCTGTGTTGGCCCAAACCATTTCATCACATTGTTGCCTGAAGTGTAGCCTGAAGGCCATTAACACCACTAGTTTTCCCCAGAAACATGAGAGAGGATGAAGGTGATGCTGAATGCCAGTGTCGCAGCATGCAGGACCACTCAGAGGGTCAACATGAAGGCTGAGACACATAAAAACACAGAGTCGTTAGAGAAGAGCAGCAGAAGCTCAGCTCAGAGTTATTGGCCCTGACAATAGAGCTCTGTATCTGAAAAAAAAATGAATGCCACAACAGCAGTCATGCATGTTCCAAACAGGGATGCAGAAGTGCTCCCATAATTTCCCCTCATGATAGAAACTCGCCTCTTTCAACGCAGACATCTCTCCTCTCATTTGACCAGAACTCTGGGTGGCATCGATCACAGGTATACAGAATCTTGAAAGCAATATTAAAGGAGGTGTTGACTTTTTCTGTAAAATTAGTCTTGCGTAACTTTATTTTGTCTTCATGTTGGCATCTTTTCCATATAAGACATACACTTGATGTGTATGTCACCACTGTTGGTCATTAGATAACAGCATGCTCTGGAACATGGAGAGGTAAAAACATATGTATTACAAAAATGTTCCATTTTCTAAATTAGTATGTCAACATGACAACTTTGCACCGTAGGCATAAATAAGTGGAAAATGTTGCATTAACTATTAACAGATTCAATAAGTTGCTTATTTCTCCTCTGCACATCTTATACAGTCATAGCAGCAGACAGGCTTTCCTTTCTGAAGAACCTTACGAGTTCCTGGGGCACATTTCTCACTGCAAACTGACACAGGCACCTGTATGAACCAAGTGACTGTGAGAAACATGTATGAGCATTTAATTTGACAAAGTATTGTCATGTTGATGCACTGAAATTATGTTTCAGCAACAATTATGGTGTAATTAATAATTTCAACGATCAAATGGTAACTTACCTCTTTTGAGTTCTTTGCCCAAATTAAAGACTTATTGTGTAGATCTGTTTGTCTGTTGGTGAGATGCATCATGATACCAACTGTGAGCAAAGTCCACAATGCCATTTCGGTAAGCTGGCCAGTTTACTCATACTTTGCTGCTGGGTCTCCATCTCATTGAAGTAAACTCACTCCATCCCTTTGTTGCGGAATCAACTTTACCGCATTGTAAACGGTACTATATTAATTCCATAATCTGACAAATGTCCTCATAGCTCTTCAGTTCAACTGCATAACAGATTCCAAATATTTTTTTTTGTAAATGTTTTTCTTGTAACCAAACAAAACTGAATCACTTAAACTGTTATGAACCCACCAAGGAATGGACTTCAGCTGCACCACATGTCATTGTCGAATACTATGAAGGCGTGGCCACAGGCATACACTCCTTTGTAGACGTTGTTAAAAAGAAAGGAGGACATATCAGTGAAGCTGTTATACCCAATAAATCTTCTATTTCCAGTACATTCTCTGACTTCGACAGACTTTGACTGTCTGAACTTATAAAGCAATAATGCCCCAGAACTCGTAAAAATCTCATTTAATATTGGGAAATCTGAATGGCTTCACATTTAGTATGGAACCTCTCATGCCACCATATGAGCTTTGGGGGATGGAGGCCTTTATGGAACCATCCAAGAATGCATTTGGTCTATTTTGTACCAGAATTAAAATTATCCAGTTTCACTGCCCACCACTGAACCCCGTGTCAAGTTGTGTGGACAACCCATGTATTAGCACATCCACATCCATGTGGGAGAAAAGCAACAATCACCCTGAGGTAAAGCCTTGATGAAGCCAATTTATCTTCGGATTTTAGTCTCAGGATCCAGTTCCCCAGCTGAAAGCTACAGAGTACCCAGACAGATGCCCAGCCTGCTGTGTGCAGTTTCTATGAATATAGCTACCATTGTCAATGTCATAATCACTAATAGTTCGAAAGAATTCAAATCAAGTCCAAAGTGTTTTAATTAACCTAGCCAAGGCTCTGCTCTGGTAGTAGTCACTGGGTATTGTTCTGAGGAAGGATGGGTACTTGGTTTTATCACTGAGACAAGCACAAGTGGCAAAGTGACTGATCTGGAAGAAAAAAGAAATGATCTTCCAACATAAAAATATAAAATATAAACACAGCCACATTTACTGTGAGCAGCTAGTAGAATAACAATAGTAATTTTTCACAAATGTAATTACCAAACCTACCCACCATTGGGATATGAAATGGTCCAATAACAGTAGCTATAGCCATGCAAGGAGAGGAAGAGGTTTCTCCCATTATGGCCTGCACTTGTGCAGGTCTGGTACACGGTGCATCAGAGGGTGCAGATAAAATTTCATTACCATTGGCCAAGGCCAGAGCAACCCTCACACTTCTAGCAATGGAGCCACACGTATCATACATTTTATAGCCCAGAGAGATGCCAGGTAATAGGTCTGTGCTGTTGTTAATCTCCTCAATGGCAAAGAGCATAGCCTGGGCAAACTGGAACTCTCTGAAATTCAAACTTGAAGACCGTTTTAAACAGATGGACTAGTGGTAGCACTTGAAAAAGAAACAATAGCAATCAATGAAATCATTTGATGGCATTATTGCACACAACAGGGAATATTTCTCATTTTAATCTTCAGCTTTATAACCATTTTAAAGCTGTTTTGTATCTGTATCCACATCCTCTTAGATATTTTAAATGTAAATAAAGTTATACAGTATAATTTACCTGGTGCATTCCAGTGGCAGTGGTTTGTGCATGTAGGTATCCCGTCTCTCTTTCCAGCTGCTGTGAAAAGAAAAGATTCCCCCTAACATAATGTCCCCATCCTTAGATAGCTGAGGGTTCTCAGGATCCCCTCTCTGCCTACACACCGGTTCCTCAGCCTGAGAGGAAGACACCACCAAAAACAGCTGTAAGAGTGCCCAACCAACCTTGGGCCATCTCTGTGTGGAGGTCATTCTGTCTGAGAGGACTAAACCACTGTGTGGCATCACATGTAACTTACTATAAATCACACGCTTGCACTGCTATTTATACATTTTAGAACAGTGATGTTTCACCTCTGTGGACCTAAAGGTGAGGCGAGAGGGGGGTGGTGCCCAAACAGAAAAGTTTTTCCTTTTCTAAGTGACCAGTTTTACATTGCGAAGATGCAGTTAATACCTGAATTTATACTTCCAGTTAAGACACTGAAAAATAATGTGGGGTGAAGGTTACTGTATGTTAAGTCAAGACTTTAAGCAAACTCAGTGAAATTTCTCACAACAGCACAATAACTGGTTCAATGAAAATACAGTCTTTGTGAGTCTATGTGTTTTTTTATTTATGGCCACTGGGAGGGCAGGACCATGAGCTGTAAACAATACATTATCCCCTGTGAGTGTATTGTATCATTTATTGTTGCTAGTGTTTCTACATAGCCTCTTTTGATATTTGTATGAGCCTTGATAATTTTGCGTATTCATCATCACAGCAGCGGCTAATGATCTCTTTAAACTGTACACCTAAAGTGACAGTAGTTGTTAAACCACCCATATCTCGCTTTCTTTTACAACTTCCTTAGTAATCCTACAGTTGTTCACAGGCAATATTCTGCTAGTAACTTAGGTTAGCGGTTAGCCATGGCCAAAGTTGAGACCAGGAGACAGAGTTGCAGTCCTACATGCTTCTTTGTGCTTCCATTATAGTAGTAATAGAGCTGTAATTAAACCTCTCCTTAAAAAACCTACTCTTGATGCAGGTGTATTAACCAACTATAAACTTAAATCCTACCTTGCCTTTCTCTTTAAAATCCTCTACAGAACAACAGCTTATTTAATGATTTTCAGTCAGAATTTACAGTGCATCATAACATGGAGACAGCACCAGTGAAAAGTTACAAATTACCTTCTAATTGCCTCAGACAACAGACTTGCTGTGTTAGATCTAAGTGCTGCATTTGTTACTATTGATCATTTAGCATTTAACTGGCATTAAAGGAACCACACTAAACTGGTTTAAGTCTTATTTATCAGATAGGCTTCAGTTTGTACATGTTAACAACAAATTCTCCATGTACACAAAAGTTAGACACAGAGTTCCACAAGGTTCTGTTCTTGAACCAATTCTATTCCCTTTGTATGTGCTTCCATTAGGCAATGTCCATAAGAAACACTCCATAAACATCAATCATTATGCAGATGTTACTAAAGTATATTTGTTAATGAAGCCTGGTGAAATCAATCAGTTAGCTAAACTTTAAGCATGCCTTGGGGACATTGAGACCTGGATGACCAGCAACCTTCTGCTATTAAACTGAGACAAAACAGTAGTTATTGTACTTGGCCCCAAACACCTCAGAAACACATTTTCAAATGGTTTAGTTACACTAGATGACATTGTCCTGGCCTCCAGCTCCACTGTAAGAAACCTCAGAGTTATCTTTGAACTTTCACACAATACAAACTTTGAGGGCAGCCTTTCTCCACCTGGGTAATATTGACAAAATCAGACACTTCCTGTCTCAAAAACAATACAGATCCAAAATGCATGATTGCTAAGAGGAACTACGAAAAGAGATCATATTTCCCCTGCATTAGATTCTCTACACTGGCTCCTTGTAAAATGCAGAATAGTCTTTAAAATCCTACTCCTCACCTACAAAGCCCTTAATGGTCATGCACCATTGCGTCTTAAAGAGCTTATAATCCCCTATTATTCCACTAGAACACTGTGGTCCCAGAATGCAGGCTTACTGGTGGTTCCTAGAGTTGGAGTTGGAAGGCACAGCATTCAGTTATGAGGCTCCTCTACTGTGGAACTTTCTTCCAGTTTGGATCCAGGAGGCAGACACCTTCTGCACTTTTACAAGAGGCCTTCAAACTTTTCTCTTTGATAAAGCTTATAGTAGTAGAACCGTGTCAGGCCAATCAGCTCTACATTTTATGGCAGGACTGTATACACCTTCAACAACAATGCAGGGTTTAAATCAAGCCTCAGGAGATTAAGACAATTAAGATAAGCCAAAGATGGTTTTGATTGTGAATTTCTTTTTATTGTTTGATGACATTTTTAAAACTTGAATTCAATGTTGTGGAATCAGCAAGGAATTAGGCATTAGGTTTGTGCATTTTTTTATACTTAATTATGTATATTGATTGATACAGTTATATATTACATTGCATTAAAAGCTGTCATCACCATGTAGAATGTCATAAATGTAAAGAATACAACAGAAAAATTCTAATCATTACAATACAAGTCTTCAGTGAAATTAATATAGGTGTCTACTTGACAGTACAACTCCATCCATCCATCCACTGGCTGTACCACTTATCCTTTAAAGGCCACACAGGGATGGAGCAAATCCCAGCTGACATTACGCAAAAGACAAGGTACACCCTGGACATGTAGCCAGTCATCAAAAAAACATCCATGCTCACATTTACACGTATGGACAATTTAGAGTCACTAAGTAACCTAACCTGCATGTTTTTGGACTGTGGGAGGAAGCCAAACCGAATGACCTTCTTCTAATGAGGCGACAGTGTTAACCACTGCACCACCAAGATGCCCTAGCTAACAAATTATGCTATAAAATTTGGCACTAGAATGCCTTTGCCACCAAATTATTTTAACTTTTCAGAATGATTTTGGTGCCACCTTCCCCATCATATTCTTTTTTGTATTCTTCTCTGGTTTCAGTAAGATAATATAACATTTTGGGAATAAAAATACAAATGAGCAGTCCAAAACTGGAGGCCAGAATAGCAAATATTTCTACAGCAACACTGAACTTCCCTGGAGAGCTGACATACGCTGGAATAAAAGTGATCCAGACTGCACAGAATATCAGCATGCTGAAGGTGATAAATTTGGCTTCATTAAAGTTATCAGGCAATTTCCGAGCCAGAAAAGCAAGAAAAAAACAGAGGAGAGCCAGGAGTCCTATGTATCCTAACACAGCCCAGAATCCTACAGCTGAACCAAGATCACACTCCAAGATGATTTTATCCTTGAATTCCTTAAAGTTCTTCAGTGGAAAAGGAGGAGAAATTGTTAACCACATGATACATATAAGAACCTGTATGAGAGTGAAAGCCAGAACACTGAGTCTCTGCTGTGTTGGCCCAAACCATTTCATCACATTGCTGCCTGGAAGTGTAGCCCTGAAGGCCATTAACACCACTATAGTTTTCCCCAGAACACAAGAGATACAGAGGACAAAGGTGATGCCAAATGCTGTGTGTCGCAGCATGCAGGACCACTCAGAGGGCCGGCCGATGAAGGTCAGAGAGCACAGGAAACACAGAGTCAAGGAGAAGAGCAGCAGGAAGCTCAGCTCAGAGTTGTTGGCCCTGACAATAGGAGTTTTCCTGTATCTGAAAAAAATGAATGCCACAACAGCAGTCATGCATGTTCCAAACAGGGACGCTGCAGTGAGAAGTGCTCCCATTATTTCTTCATATGATAGAAACTCTGCCACCTTCTTTACGCAAGCATCTCTCCTCTCATTTGACCAGAACTCTGGGTGGCATCGATCACAGGTGATAGAATCTGAAAAATAATATTAAAACAGGTGTTAATCAGTAGATTTGTGTTTTATTTTGTCTTCATGTTGCACCTCTTAAATGCATACGAGACAGCCACTATATAACCGCATTGTCAAATACCAGCGGAAGCAGGTGATGGAAATACTGTAAGCAGACTGTTTTGATAAATTTAGGACATTGGGCACTTAATGTATTTATGTCTGATGTATTGATTCTGATTTTGTGTTTCCTTGAAAGCCTATGTGATTCTAAAAATAGTAATCAGTGCAGGAACATTAATATGCTTTGAAATTAGATTACAAAAATTTTTAAATTAGCATGTCAACATTACAACTTTTAGAATTTGTGGCATAAAGAAGTGAAAAATCTTGCTTTAACTATTAATAGACCTGTCATGTTGCTTATTTCTCCCTCTGCACATCTTATACAGTCATAGCAGCAGACAGGCTTTCCTTTCTGGAGAACCTTGCGAGTTCCTGGGGCACATTTCTCACTGCAAACGGACACAGGCACCTGTATGAACAAACTAACAGTGAGAAAAATGTATGGACATTTACTTTGACAAAGTATTGTCATTTTGATGCATTGACACCAAACATACTAGAGAAACTATAGTAAAATCATACTGCAATTAATAATTTCAGTGATCAAATGGTAACTTACCTCTTTTGAGTTCTTTTGCCCAAATTATAGACTTATTGTGCAGATTCAGCTGTTTGTCTGCTGGTAGAGATGCATCATGAAGACCAACTGTGACAAAGTCCACAATGCCATTTTGTGTTGGCTGCCAGTTTATAATTTCATACTTTGCTGGTGGGTCTCCATCCTCATTGAAGTAAACCTCATCTCCATCCTTTGTTTTGAAATAAATATTTTTTATACGTTGTAAAATCTAAGATGATAGGTGTTAATTTGGTTAATTTTGACAAACATTATGTTTATCTGATCACTCAAGACAGATATATTGCAACACGTATTTTTCAAAACATTGGAAATGTATTTTCTTGTAACCAAATGTAAAAACTAGAATTTAATTATTTAGTGTTGAACTCACTGTGAAATGATCTAGCTGCACCTTGTTGTTACATGTTTCATTACAGCCAAGTATACTATGAAGTGCGTGGGCCACAGCATACACTCCTTTGTAGACATTGTTAAAAATAGGCATGAGTGACATATCAGTGAAGCCGTTATGTACTCCAGTCAAATCTTCATTTCCAGTACATTCTCTCTGATTCTCTGCTGATGACTGTTTGAACTTACAGTTAAATAATGTCTCCCAGAACTCTGTAAACATTTCATTACTAGATGAATTGAGTGGCTTCACATTTAGTATGAACTCTCTCATGCCACTGACATGAGCTTTGGGGATGGACAGGCCTATGGCACTATCCAGAATGTGATGCCTGTCCATTTTTGCAATTTGGGAATCAAAGATCCAGCTCTCACTGCCCACCCACTGGAACCCAGTCAAGTTGTGGTGGGACAACTCATGTATTAGCACATCCATATCCATGTGGGAGAGAAAAGCAACAATCACTCTGGAGGTGGAAGCCTTGATGGTATCAATTATCTTTTGTCTTTTGTCTGGTGGATCTGTTCTAAAGAAAGCTACAGAGTACTCCAGACAGATGCCCAGCTGCTGTGCAGTTTCTGTGAATATAGCCATACCATTATTACCATAAGCATCATTAGTTCTGATAGCTCCAACCCAAGTCCAACCAAAGTGCTTGACCAACTGGCCCAGGGCTCTGCCCTGGTAGTAGTCACTGGGTATTGTTCCGAGGAAGGATGTACATGGTTTTGTTGTCACCGGAGACAAGCACAAGTGGCAAAAGTGCTGACCTGAAAGAAAAATGAAATGTCCTCTTGACATATAAACTTAAAATATAAAACATAAAAACAACCACATTTGCTGTGAGCAGCTGGGAGAATTACAGAAAATTATTAATGTTTCACAAATATATTTACCAAACCTACCCACCATTGGGATTTGAAATGGCCCAATAACAGTAGCTATACCCATGCAAGGAGAGGGAAGAGGTTTCCTCCTATAATGGCTCAGCACTTCTCCAGGTCTGGCACATGGTGCATCAGAGGGTGCAGGTACAATTTCATTACCACATTAGCCAAGGCCAGTGCAACCCTCACACTTCTGGAAAGGCCACATGTATCATACAATTTATAGCCCAGAGAGATGCCAGGCAGTAGTTCTGTGCTGTTGTTAATCTCCTCAATGGCAAAAAGCATAGCCTGGGCAAACTGGAACTCTCTGAAATTCAGACTTCATGGAGACAGTTTTAAACAGCTGGACGAATAGTAGCACTTGAAAAAGAAACAATAGCAGTCATTGAAATCATTTGATGGTATTAATGCACACAACAGGGAATGTATTTTTTTAATACTCAGTTTGGTAATATTATTTTTACTTGTTTTGTACCCACTTCCTCTTAGATATTTTAAATCTAAATATATTTCTACAGTATAATTTACCTTGTACATTCCAGTGGTAGTGGTTCATGCCTGTACGTATCCCTTCTCTCTTTCCAGCTGCTGTGGAAAGAGAAGACTCCCCCCAAAATAATGTCCCCATCCTTAGACAGCTGAGGATTCTCAGGATCTCCTCTCTGCCTGCACACTGGTTCCTCAGCCTGAGAGAAAGATGCCACCAACAACAGCTGTAAAAGTGCCCAACCTCTCTCTGGCCATCTCTGTTTGGAGGTCATTGTTTGAGAGAACTAAACCACTGGGTGGCATCACATGTAACTAACTGTAAACCACTGGTATTTATACATTTTATAGCAGCATAAAGAGTAATAATAGATTAGTGATGTTTCACCTCTGTGAATTTACAGGGTGAAGCAAGAAGAGGGAGGTGCCCAAACAGAAAAGTTTTTTTTTTTTTTAGTTTAGTTTTTAGTTTTTTAAATGATCACAATTTTACATTGTGAAGATGCAGTTTATGCTTGAATTTATACTTGATGTGATGTGAAGGTTACTGTATGTAAAGTTGAGAAAACTGGTTAAATGCAAATATACTCTTCTTGAGCCGGCATTAATTTTATACATGATGCATAGAGATAGGGTGTCTGTGTGTGTGTCTGTGTGTTTATATTTTGATGCCATTATCAAACAGTGCCTTATTTACACATTCAGTTGACATACACTGATATTACCATGGACCCATGTTTGTGTGCCCCTTGTTGAATGCAAATATAAAAAATTCACTCTTTTGTTTTTTAGCTCTGTTTTGGTCTCCACCTATCTGAGGAAAATGTCTGATGATTTAGCTGCTAAATGCTCTTTTTTTAGCCTGTTGTGGCTGAAAGTCAGAAAATACAATCACAACAATAAAACTGAAGGTAATGAACCCAAAACAGTGAGTAAAAATATACTAGAAATGCTATGTAGATTTGAGAGAAACTGCAGAGTTGGGAGATAATTTTCTGTGACTGTCACCACTAGTGACCTCCTTCAAAAAACACACAGCCATTCACTCTGTTCTTATTAGAAAAATATTGATTGGAGCAGCTTTAATATGTTTTAGATGTACAGATAACACAGTCTCAATTATGTAAATTAGTTGATACAGCTGTATATTACTTTGCATTAAACCCTGTCATCTTCATACACTATGTCACAAATTAAATTAATGTATTTGAAAAATACTAAAGTCTTACAATACAAGTCTCCAGTGAAATGAATATAGGTGTCTACCTGAGAGTCTAGTTAACAACCCCATCCATCCATTCATTAGCTATACCACTTTTCTTGAGGGTCACGGGGGTGCTGGAGCCATCCTCAGCTAATAGCACGACAGTGCAACAACCTGGACAGGTGGGAACAATTTTATCATGATATTGATACAGTATATACAGACAAACAACCACATGCTCATATTGACACCCAGAGCAACGAGCCTCAAATAACCTAACCTGCATGTCTTGGACTGTGGGAGGAGCTAGAGTAGGGAGAGAACCCAGGCAGAGAGAATATGGAATCTCCAAGACACTGAAGACGGTTTGGCCCTGGAATAAACATTGAATCTTCTTGATTTTAAGCAAGCAAATAGTACAATCATCAAAATTCACTGTTCCACCAATTAACTAATTTTGCTGGAAAAATTCTCATGGTACTGGAATGCCTCGCTAACATATTACTTCTTTAACTTTTCAGAATTGACTAAGCTCACCTTCCATCATACTCTTTTTATTCTTTTCTGGTTTCAGTAAGTACAACATTTTGAACAAAATACAAATGAGTGAAACCAAAATTGGAGTGCTGAATAGCAAATATTTCTACAGCAACACTGAACTTCCCTGGAGAGCTGACATACGCTGGAATAAAAGTGATCCAGACTGCACAGAATATCAGCATGCTGAAGGTGATAAATTTGGCTTCATTAAAGTTATCAGGCAGTTTCCGAGCCAGAAAAGCAAGAAAAAAACAGAGGAGAGCCAGGAGTCCTATGTATCCTAACACAGCCCAGAATCCTACAGCTGAACCAAGATCACACTCCAAGATGATTTTGTCCTTGAATTCCTTAAAGTTCTTCAGTGGAAAAGGAGTGGAGAAATTGTTAACCAAGCGATACATATAAGAACCCAAGGAGAGTGAAAGCCAGGACACTGAGTCTCTGCTGTGTTGGCCCAAACCACTTGAACACATTGTTGCTCGGAAGTGTAGCCCTGAAGGCCATTAAATACCATAGTTTTCCCAGAACACAAGAGACAGAGGACAAAGGTGATGCTGAATGCTGTGTGTCGCAAGCATGCAGGACCACCAGAGGGTCGGGCCGATGAAGGTCAGAGAGCAGCAGGAAACACAGAGTCAAGGAGAAGAGCAGCAGGAAACCCAGCCCAGAGTTGTTGGTCATTCTGACAATAGGAGCTCCTGTATCTGGCAAAATGAATGGCCACAACAGCAGTCATGCATGTTCCAAAACAGAGACGCTGCAGGAGAAGTGCTCCCATTATTTCATATGATGTGAAAACTCACACCTTCTTCACACAAGCATCTCTCTCATTTGACCAGAACCTGGGTGGCACTCTATCAGGTAATGGAATCTGAAAAGCAATATTAAAGCAGATGGGACTTGTTGAAGAGGTTTTTAAATCTACTCTATGCATATGAGAGACATATATCACATAATCACCAGATAACCAGTGGATAACAGCACACTCAAATATTTGTAGAAAGGGGAGAAAAAATACTGTGGGTCTTTTGGTTATCTGAGTGAGCTGACCATTAAAGCATTTCTAATTTTATAGTGTGTTTGAAATCAGATTACAAATATGTAATATCGTAATTTGTTTTGTGGTACACCTAAATGAAAAATGTTGCTTTAAATACTACCGGACCTGTCATGTTGCTTATTTCTCCCTCTGCACATCTTATACAGCTTCATAGCAGCAGACAGGCTTTCTCCTTTCTGGAGAACCTTACGAGTTCCCAAGTATATCACTGCAAACTGACACAGGCACCTTCGTATGAACAAAGTGACTGTGAGAAAAATGTATGGACATATACTTTGACAAAGTATTGTCATGTTGATGAACTGAAATCAAACATTATGATAGAGAAACTATAGTACAATTAGACTGCAATTAATAAATTCAGCACTCACATGGTAACCTACCTGTTTTGAATTCTTTGCCCACCAGTAATTTATTGTGCAGATTCAGCTGTTTGTCTGCTGGTAGAGATGCATCATGAAGACCAACTGTGACAAAGTCCACAATGCCATTTTATGTTAGCTGCCAGTTTATAATTCCATACTTTGCTGGTGGGTCTCCATCCTCATTGAAGTACACCTCATCTCCTTCCTTTGTTTTGAACAGAATCTTTTTTATGTGTTGTAAAATCTAAGATGATAGGTATTAATTTGGTTAGTTATTTGATAAATGTCTCATAGGCCTTTTGGCTCAACAGCATGACAGAACTGTGATTAGAACTTTCAAAACATCTAATGTAAAAACTAGAATTTAATTATTTAGTGTTGAACTCACTGTGAAATGATCTAGCTGCACCTTGTTGTTACACGTTTCATTACAGCCTAGAATACTATGAAGTGCGTGGTCCACAGCATACACTCCTTTGTAGACGTTGTTAAAAATAGGCATGAGTGACATATCAGTGTAGCCATTATGAACTTCAGTCAAATCTTCATTTCCAGTACATTCTCTCTGATTCTCTGCTGATGACTGTTTGAACTTACAGTTAAATAATGTCTCCCAGAACTCTGTAAACATTTCATTACTAGATGAATTGAGTGGCTTCACATTTAGTATGAACTCTCTCATGCCACTGACATGAGCTTTGGGGATGGACAGGCCTATAGAACCATCCAGAATGTGATGCCTGTCCATTTTTGCAATTTGGGAATCAAAGATCCAGCCCTCACTTCCCACCCACTGGAACCCAATCAAGTTGTGGTGGGACAACTCATGTATTAGCACATCCATATCCATGTGGGTAAGGAAAGCAACAATCACTCTGGAGGTGGAAGCCTTGATTATATCAATTATCTTTTGTCTTTTGTCTGGTGGATCTGTTCTAAAGAAAGCTACAGAGTACTCCAGACAGATGCCCAGCTGCTGTGCAGTTTCTGTGAATGTAGTCACACCATTATTACCATAATCATCATTACTTCTGATAGCTCCAACCCAAGTCCAACCAAAGTGCTTGACCAAATGGGCCAAGGCTCTGCTCTGGTAGTAGTCACTGGGTATTGTTCTGAGGAAAGATGGGTATTTGGTTTTGTCACTGAGACAAGCACAAGTGGCAAAGTGACTGATCTGGAAGAAGAAAGAAATAAAAATGACCTCCCAACATAAAAAAAAAAAAAAAAACATTCACACAACCACATTTGCTATGGGCAGCTGATAAAATTACAAAGTGATGATAATGTTTCACAAATATATTTACCAAACTTACCCACCATTGGGATTTGAAATGGTCCAATAACAGTAGCTATAGCCATGCAAGAAGAGGAAGAGGTTTCTCCTATAATGGCCTGCACTTCTCCAGGTCTGGTACACGGTGCATCGGAGGGTGCAGGTACATTTTCATTACCATTAGCCAAGGCCAGTGCAACCCTCACACTTCTAGAAAGGCCGCATATATCATACAATTTATAGCCCAGAGAGATGCCAGGCAGTAGTTCTGTGCTGTTGTTAATCTCCTCAATGGCAAATAGCATAGCCTGGGCAAACTGGAACTCTCTGAAATTCAGACTTCATGGAGACAGTTTTAAACAACTGGACTCGTAGTAGCATTTGAAAAAGAAATAGCAGTCATTGAAATCATTTGATGGTATTAATGCACACAACAGGAAATATTTTTCATTGTAATATTGAGCCTGACAACCATTTTGTACTTGTTTGTACCCACTTCCTCTTAATAGTTTGAATCTAAATATATTTCTCCAATATAATTTACCTGGTGCATTCCAGTGGCAGAGGTTTGTGCCTGTATGTATCCCTTCTCTCTTTCCAGCTGCTGTGGAAAGAAAAGACTCCCCCCAAAATAATGTCCCCATCCTTAGATAGTTGAGGGTTCTCAGGATCTCCTCTCTGCCTGCATACTGGTTCCTCAGCCTGAGAGAAAGATGCCACCAAGAACAGCTGTAAAAGTGCCCAACCTCTCTCTGACCATCTCTGTGTGGAGGTCATTGTCTGAGAGAGCTAAACCACTGGATGGCATCACATGTAACTAACTGTAAATCAAAGCCTTGCGCAGGTATTTATACATTTTGTAGCAGCATAAACAGTAAAAATAGAACAATGATGTTTCACCTCTGCAGATCTACAAGGTGAGGCAAGGGGAGGGAGGTGCCCAAATAGAGAAGTGCTGCAGATTTGTAACTATTTTACTTTTCCTGTTTTCTTTTCTTTTCTTTTCTTTTTTTTTCTTTTTCTTTTTTTTTTTTTTTTTTTACATTGTGAAGTTGCAGTTCAAACTTGAATTTATACACATAATTTAAACACTGGAAAATAATGCAGGGTCAAGGTTACTATATGTTAAGTAAAGAAAAGTAGCCTTTAAGGAGACTCAGTGAAATTTCTCACAACAGTACAATAACTGTTTCAATGCAAATATAATATTTGTAAGCCTACATGGATTTTATAATTTATTGGCCACTGACTAGGCAGCACCGTGAGCACTAAAGATTATCCCCTGTGAAGCTGATATATTGATCTTGTTAGCAAACAGTGCCTTATTTAAACAATCAGATAACATACATTGATATTAGCATTAATTTGGACTCATGTTTGTGTACCCCTGTTGAATGCAAATATAAAATTCACTCTCCTTTTAGCTCTGTTTTGGTCTCCACCCACTCCTGAGGAAACATTTGGCAATGTAGCTGCTAAATGCTCTTTTTCTCGGCCTGTCATGGCTGAAATTTGTGAGTTAGAATCACAACAAGATAACTGCAGGTGGTGAAACTAAAACAGTGAGTTAAAAATGCTAGAAATGCTACATTGATTTGAGGGAAATTGCAGGGCTGGGAGATAATTGTCTGAGACTTTGTCACTACCAGTGGCACCTTCACAATACACATAGCCATTCAGTCTACTGTTATTATAAAAATATTGGTTAGAGCAGCTTTAATATGTTTGAAATGTACAGATAATACACTTGCTGATCTTTGTCTTGGGCAGGCCAGGCCATCCAATTATATGAACAGGGCTTTATATACCTTCATCAACAAAGAAGGGATGAACTCAAGTGTCAGGAGATGAAGCTAAAACAAGTTAAGCCAAAAATGTTTTTGTCTGTAAAAAAAAATAGATTATATTATTTGATTACATTTATTAAATGTTATTAAATATTGTGAATCAGTAAGGAATTAGATATTAGGTTTGTGCATTTTTTATACTTAAATAAGTAAATTGGTTAATACAAATGTATATTACATTGCATTAAATGCTGTCATCTTCACATGCTATATCACAAATGAAATGATAAAGTAGAAAAATATTACAATACAAGTCTTCAGTGAAATAAAAATAGGTATCTACTTCTGGTTGACAAATTCTGTTTAGTCCATCCATTAGCTATACTATTTACCCTTTGAGGGTGGGGGTGGGGGGCGGGGAGGAGTCAATCCCAGTTGAGAGACGGGGTGCACCCTGGACAGGGTGTCAGTCTATCACAGGCTGACATATAAAAACAAACAACCATACATGCTCACATGAATACCTACAGGCAATTTAGAGACACAAATTAATCTATACCTCATGTCTTTGGACTATGGGAAGAAGCTGGAGAACCTGGAAAGAACCCATGCAGGCACTAAGAGAACATACATACGTACACCATACAGAAAAGCCCTGGCTGAACTGAAAGACGTTTGAACAGGGAATTTCCTTGCTGGGAGCTGCCCTACTTAAGAAATTGTTATGTTATATTGATTTTACTTTTCAGAATGATTTTGGTGCCACCTTTCCCATCATATTCTTTTTTGTATTCTTCTCTGGTTTCAGTAAGATAATATAACATTTTGGAATAAAACTACAAATGAGCAGTCCAAAACTGGGAGGCCAGAATAGCAAAGTTTTACAGCAACACTGAACTCCCTGGAGAGCTGACATATGCTGGAATAAAAGTGATCCAGACTGCACAGAATATCAGCATGCTGAAGGTGATAAATTTGGCTTCATTAAAGTTATCAGGCAGTTTCCGAGCCAGAAAAGCAAGAAAAAAACAGAGGAGAGCCAGGAGTCCTATGTATCCTAATGCAGCCCAGAACCCTACAGCTGAACCAAGATCACACTCTAATATAATTTTGTCCTTGAATTCCTTAAAATTCTTCAGTGGAAGAGGAGGGGAAATTGTTAACCACATGATACATATAAGAACCTGTATGAGAGTGAAAGTCAGAACACTGAGTCTCTGCTGTGTTGGCCCAAACTATTTCATCATCACATTGTTGCCTGGAAGTGTGTTCTTAGCGTCATTAACACCACTAGTTTTCCCAGAACACAAGAGATACAGAGGACAAAGGTGATGCCGAATGCTGTGTGTTTCAGCATGCAGGACCACTCATAGAGGGCTGGCCGATGAAGGTCAGAGAGCACAGGAAACACAGAGTCAAGGAGAAGAGCAGCAGGAAGCTCAGCTCAGAGTTGTTGGCCCTGACAATAGGAGTTTTCCTGTATCTGAAAAAAATGAATGCCACAAGCCAGCAGTCATGCATGTTCCAAAACACAGGACGCTGCAGTGAGAAGTGCTCCATAATTTCCCTCATATGATAGAAACTCTGCCTCTTTCTTAACGCAGACATCTCTCCTCTCATTTGACCAGAACTCTGGGTGGCATCGATCACAGGTGATAGAATCTGAAAAGTAATATTAAAGCTGATGAGAGACTTGCTGCATAGATTTTTTTATATACTCTATGCATATGAGACATATTCTATATGATAACCAGATAATCAGTAAATAACTACAAGCTCAAATACCTGTAGGAGGTCAGAAAAATACTGTGGGTCTTTTAGCAATTTCAGTGAGTTAACTCTAATTATTTCTATAACTTTACGATGCATTTTAAATCAGATTACAAGAATGTAATTTCTTAGAATTAGCCTATGAAAACTTTTGTTTTATGGTACACCTAAGTTAAAAACATTACATTAAATATTATTGGACCTGTAACGTTACTTATTTCTCCCTCTGCACATCTTATACAGTCATAGCAGCAGACAGGCTTTCCTTTCTGGAAACCCTTACGAGTTCCTGTGGCACATTTCTCACTGCAAACGGAAACAGGCACCTGTATGAACAAAGTGACTGTGAGAATCATGTATGGACATTTAATTTGACAAGGTTTTTTCATTTCGATAGATTAAAATCAAACATTTTGATTCAGTAACAATTATGCTATTACACTGTGATTCATAATATCAGTGATCACATGGTAACTTACCTCTTTTGAGTTCTTTGCCCAAATTAAAGACTTATTGTGCAGATTCAGCTGTTTGTCTGCTGGTAGAGATGCATCATGAAGACCAACTGTGACAAAGTCCACAATACCATTTTGTGTTGGCTGCCAGTTTATAATTTCATACTTTGCTGGTGGGTCTCCATTCTCATTGAAGTAAACCTCATCTCCATCCTTTGTTTTGAACTGAATCTTTTTTATGTGTTGTAAAATCTAAGATGATAGGTATTAATTTGCTAAATTTTTAAATAAATAACTTGCAGATCTGATCACTCAACAGCATGAGAGACTGATTACAACACTAATTTTACAAAACGCTGGAACTGTTTTTTTAATGAACTAATGTAAAAACTAGAATTTAATTATTTAGTGTTGAACTCACTGTGAAATGATCTAGCTGCAACTTGTTGTTACATGTTTCATTACAGCCAAGTATACTATGAAGCAAGTGTGGACCACAGCATACACCCTTTGTAGACGTTGTTAAAATAGGCATGAGTGACATATCAGTGAAGCCAAGTATACCCAGTCAAATCTTCATTTCAGTACATTCTCTGATTCTCTGCTGATGATTGACTGAACTGAGACAGTTAAACAATTCCTCCCAGAACTCAAAATGTCATTACTAGGATGAATTGAGTGGCTTCATTTAGTATGAACTCTCATGCCAATGGATATGAGTTTTGGGGATGGACAGACCTATGGCACCATCCAGAATGTGATGCCTGTCCATTTTTGCAATTTAGGAATCAAAGATCCAGCTCTCACTTCCCACCCACTGGTACCCAGTCAAGTTGTGGTGAGACAACTCGTGTATTAGCACTTCCATATCCTTGTGAGAGAGAAAAGCAACAATCACCCTGGAGGTGGAAGCCTTGATTATGTCAATTATCTTTTGTCTTTTGTCTGGTGGATCTGTTCTAAAGAAAGCTACAGAGTACTCCAGACAGATGCCCAGCTGCTGTGCAGTTTCTGTGAATGTAGCCATACCATTATTACCATAAGCATCATTAGTTCTGATAGCTCCAACCCAAGTCCAACCAAAGTGCTTGACCAAATGGGCCAAGGCTCTGCTCTGGTAGTAGTCACTGGGTATTGTTCTGAGGAAGGATGGGTTTTGGTTTTGTCACTGAGACAAGCACAAGTGGCAAAGTGGCTGACCTGAAAGAAAAAAAAAGAAAAAAGAAATGACTTCCCAACACACACACACATATATATATATATATATACCAAACCTACCCACCATTGGGATTTGAAATGGCCCATCAACAGTATGGCAGCCATGCAAGGAGAGGAAGAGGTTTTATTAGTATTCTGCACTTCTCCAGGTCTGGTACACGGTGCATCAGAGGGTGGTGGCACAATTTCTCATTACCATTAGGCCAAGGGCCAGTGCAACCTCTACACTTCTGGAAATGCCGCGATATATCATAAGGATTCTATAGCCCAGAGATGCCAGGCAGTAGTTCTGTGCTGTTGTTAATCCCCTTGATGGCAAAAAAGCATAGCCTGGCAAACTGAACTCTGAAATTCAAATTGATAAGACAGTTTTAAATAACTGGACTAGTAGTGGCACTTGAAAAAGAAACAATAGCACAGTCACTGAAACATTTGATGGTATTAATGCACACAACAGGGAATATTTCTTTTTAATACTCAGTTTGGTAATGTTATTTTTACTTGTTTTATACCCACTTCTTCTTAGATATTTTAAATCAAAATATATTTCTACAGTATAATTTACCTGGTACATTCCAGTGGCAGAGGTTTGTGCCTGTAGGAATCCTGTCTGTCTTTCCAGCTGCTGTGGAAAGAGAAGACTCCCCCCAACATAATGTCCCCATCCTTAGATAGTAGAGGGTTCTCAGGATCTCCTCTCTGCCTGCACACTGGTTCCTCAGCCTGAGAGAAAGATGCCACCAACAACAGCTGTAAAAGTGCCCAACCTCCCTCTGACCATCTCTGTGTGGAGGTCATTGTCTGAGAGAACTAAACCACTGGATGGCATCACATGCAACTAACTGTAAGTCACTGATATTTATACATTTTGTAGGAGCATAAAAAGTAATAATAGAACAATGATGTTTCACCTCTGTGGAGTACAGGGTGAAGCAAGAGGAGGGAGGTGCCCAAACAGAGATGTTTTTCCTTTTTTAAATTACCATTTTTACTTTGTGATGATGCATCTTATACTTGAATTTATACTTATAATTGAAATAATGAAAAATAATGTAGGGTGAAGGTTAGTATATGCAAAGTGGAGAAAATTAGATTTCATCCAGACTCTCTTTCTAACAGTACAATAACTTGTTCAATGCAAATATAGTCCTTTGAAACATATAATTTTACACAGTAATGTTTATATTGTGATGCCATTAGCAAACAGTGCCTTATTTACACATTCAGTTGACATACAGTGATATTAGCATTGCTTTGAACTCATGTTTGTGTGCCCCTGTTGAATGCAAATATAAAATTCACTCTCCTTTTAGCTCTGTTTTGGTCTCCTTCAATTCCTGAGGAAAATGTCTGATGATTTAGCTACTAAATGCTCTTTTTTCAGCCTGTTGTGGCTGAAAGTCGTAAAATTGAATCACAATAATAAAACTTAAGGTGCTGAAACCAAAACAGTGAGTAAAAATATACTAGAAATGCTATGTAGATTTGAGAGAAACTGCATAGTTGGGAGATAATTTTCTGTGACTTTGTGTGACCTCCTTCAACATACACACAGCCATTCAGTCTATTCTTATTATAAAATATTGCTTGGAGTAGCCTTAATATGTTATAAATGTACAGGTAACAAAGTCTTAATTATGTAGATTAGTTGAGACGACTGTGTATTACATTGCATTTAATCCTGTCATGTTAACACACAATGTCACAAATGAAATGGATATATTTGAAAAATACTAAAATATCACAGTACAAGTCTCTAGCGAAATAACTATAGGCGTCTCCTTGACAGTATGACAAACTTCATACATGTATTAGCTATACCACTTATCCTTTGAGCATCACAGGGGAGCTGCAGCCAATCCCAGCTGACTCTGGGCACAAGATGGTGTACACCCTGGACAGGTCACCTGTCTATCACAGGGCTGACACATAGAGACAGACAACCATACATGCTCACATTGGCACATATGGGCAATCTAGAGTCACCAAGTAACGTGACCTGCATGTCTTTCAGCTGTGGGAGGAGACCAGAGTACCCGGAGAAAACCCATGCTGGCACAGAGAGAATATGAAAACTCCACACAGATGACAGTTAGGTTAGGTCCCAGCAGAGCTCAATGACTTTCTTGCTTTAAGGCAACAGTGCTAACCACTGCACCACTATCCCACCCTAATTAACAAATTATGCTGTGAAATTTATCATGGTACTGGAATACCTTTGCCAACATATTAATTTTACTTTTCAGAATGATTTTGGTGCCACCTTCCCCATCATACTCTTTTTTGTATTCTTCTCTGGTTTCAGTAAGATAATATAACATTTTGGAATAAAAATACAAATAAGCAGTCCAAAACTGGAGGCCAGAATAGCAAATATTTCTACAGCAACACTGAACTTCCCTGGAGAGCTGACATACGCTGGAATAAAAGTGATCCAGACTGCACAGAATATCAGCATGCTGAAGGTGATAAATTTGGCTTCATTAAAGTTATCAGGCAGTTTCCGAGCCAGAAAAGCAAGAAAAAAACAGAGGAGAGCCAGGAGTCCTATGTATCCTAACACAGCCCAGAATCCTACAGCTGAACCAAGATCACACTCCAAGATGATTTTGTCCTTGAATTCCTTAAAATTCTTCAAAGGAAAGGGAGGAGAAATTGTTAACCACATGATACATATAAGAACCTGTATGAGAGTGAAAGCCAGGACACTGAGTCTCTGCTGTGTTGGCCCAAACCATTTCATCACATTGCTCATGGAAGTGTAGCCCTGAAGGCCATTAACACCACTATAGTTTTCCCAGAACACAAGACATACAGGAGGACAAAGGTGATGCCAAATGCTGTGTGTGTCGCAGCATGCAGGACCACCAGAGGCTGGCTGAGAAGGTCAGAGAGCATGGAAAACACAGAGTCAAGGAGAAGAGCAGCAGGAAGCTCAGTTCAGAGTTGTTGGCCCTGACAATAGGAGTTTTCCTGTATCTGAAAAAAATCAATGCTACAACAGCAGTCATGCATGTTCCAAACAGGGACGCTGCAGTGAGAAGTGCTCCCATTATTTCCTCATATGATAGAAACTCTGCCTCTTTCTTAATGCAGACATCTCTCCTCTCATTTGACCAGAACTCTGGGTGGCATCGATCACAGGTGATAGAATCTGAAAAGTAATTTTAATGCAGATGTGAACCTTGCTGAGTAGATGTGTTTCTTTTTTGCAGATACTCGATGCATATAAGACATATACTACATGATAACCAGATACCTACATGCTAAAATACCTGTAAGATGAGATGAGAAAAATACTGTAGGTCTTTTAGCAATCTGAGTGAGCTGACTTTGAAAGAATTTCTAACTTTAGTATGCTTTTTAAATGAGATTACAAGAATGTAATATCGTAATTTGTTTTGTGGTACACCTAAATGAAAAATGTTGCTTTAAATACTACTGGACCTGTAATGTTGCTTATTTCTCCCTCTGCACATCTTATACAGTCATAGCAGCAGACAGGCTTTCCTTTCTGGAGAACCTTATGAGTTCCTGGGGCACATTTCTCACTGCAAACAGAAACAGGCACCTGTATGAACAAAGTGACTGTGAGAACATGTATGGACATATACTTTCACAAAAAATAAAAATGACACATTGAAACAAAACATCATACAGTAACAATTGTAAGTTACTGTGACAATCACAATTATATTGTAATTAATCATGTCAGAGATCAAATGGTAATCATCTCTACCTCTTTGAGTTCTTTGCCCAAATTATAGACTTTGGCCAGCAGATTCAGCTGTTTGTCTGCTGTGAGATGCATCATAAAGATCAACTGTGACAAAGTCCACAATGCCATTTTGTGTTGGCCAGTTTATAATTATACTTTTGTTGGTGGGTCTCCATCCCTTAATAGCAAACCTCATCTCCATCCTTTGTTTTGAATTGAATCCTTTTTATGTGTTGTAAAATCTAAGATGATAGGTATTAATTTTGTTAATTATCTGACAAATGTCTCATAGGTCTCTTGGCTCAACAGCATGAGAGACTGCAACACTTTTTTTCAAAATACTATACTATACTAATAAATGTTTTTCTTGTAACCAAATGTAAAAACTAGAATTTAATTAAAATTGTTGAACTCACCATGAATGGATCTAGCTGCACGTTGTTGTTACATGTTTCATTACAGCCCAGAACACTATGAAGTGCGTGGGCCACAGCATACACTCCTTTGTAGACATTGTTAAAAATAGGCATGAGTGACATATCAGTGAAGCCGTTATGTACTCCAGTCAAATCTTCATTTCCAGTACATTCTCTCTGATTCTCTGCTGATGACATTGACTGTTTGAACTTACAGTTAAATAATGTCTCCCAGAACTCTGTAAACATTTCATTACTAGATGAATTGAGTGGCTTCACATTTAGTATGAACTCTCTCATGCCACTGACATGAGCTTTGGGGATGGACAGACCTATGGCACTATCCAGAATGTGATGCCTGTCCGTTTTTGCAATTTGGGAATCAAGGATCCAGCCCTCACTTCCACCCACTGAACCCAGTCAGGTTGTGGTGGGACAACTCATGTATTAGCACTTCCATATCCATGTGGGAGAGAAAAGCGACAATCACCCTGGAGGTGGAAGCCTCGATTATGTCAATTATCTTTTGTCTTTTGTCTGGTGGATCTGTTCTAAAGAAAGCTACAGAGTACTCCAGACAGATGCCCAGCTGCTGTGCAGTTTCTGTGAATATAGCCATACCATTATTACCATAATCATCATTGCCTCTAATAGCTCCAACCCAAGTCCAACCAAAGTGCTTGACCAACTGGGCCAAGGCTCTGCTCTGGTAGTAGTCACTGCGTATAGTTCTGAGGAAGGATGGGTACTTGGTTTTGTCACTGAGACAAGCACAGGTGGCAAAGTGGCTGATCTGGAAGAAAGAAGAAATTACCTCCCAACATAAAAATGTAAAATATAAACACAGCACAACAATATTCACTCAACCACATTTGCTATGAGTAGCTGGTAGAATAACATCTAAAATAGTAGTACAATAATAACATTATAACAATAGTAATTACAAATACAAGTAGCAAACCTACTCCACCATTGGACAGAAATGTCTAATAACAGTAGCTACAGCTATGCAAAGAGAGGAAGAGGTTTCTCCCATTATGGCCTGCACTTCTCCAGGTCTGGTACACGGTGCATCAGAGGGTGCAGGTACAATTTCATTACCATTGGCCAAGGCCAGTGCGACCCTCACAATTCTGGCAACCGAGCCACAAGTATCATGCATTTTATAGCCCAGAGAGATGCCAGGTAGTAGTTCTGTGCTGTTATTAATCTCCTCGATGGCAAAAAGCATAGCCTGGGCAAACTGGAACTCTCTGAAATTCAAACTTGATCAAGACAGTTTTAAACAGCTGGACTAGTAGTAGCATTTGAAATAGAAACAATAAAGCAATAGCACAGTCACTGAAATCATTCAATAACAGCATGCAATACAATAGGGAATGTTTATTTTTAATATTCAGTCTGATAACCTTATTTTTAATTTTTTGTACCCACTTCCTCCTAGACATTTTAAATCTAAATATATTTCTACAGTATAATTTACCTGGTGCATTCCAGTGGCAGAGGTTTGTGGATGTACGTATCCCTTCTCTCTTTCCAGCTGCTGTGGAAAGAAAAGATTCCCCCCAACATAATGTCCCCATCCTTAGATAGCTGAGGGTTCTCAGGATCTCCTCTCTGCCTGCACACTGGTTCCTCAGCCTGAGAGAAAGATGCCACCAACAACACCTGTAAGAGTGCCCAACCTCTCTCTGGCCATCTCTGTGTGGAGGTCATTGTCTGAGAGAGCTAAACCATTGGGCAGCATCACATGTAACTAACTGTAAATCACAAGCTTGCACTGTTACTTATACATTTTGGCGCAGCATAAAAAGTAAAAATAGAACAGTGATGTTTCATTTCTGTGGAAGTAAAGGGTGACTAGAGAGAGGAGGGAGGTGCCCAAACAGAAAAGTGCTGCAGATTTGTTTTTCCTTTTTAACTGGTTCACACAAATATAGTCTTCATAAGCCGGGGGGGTACCATTAACCCCGTAAAGTTGATGTTGATCTTGTTAGCAAGCAGTGGCTTATTTACACATTCAGTTGACATATAGTGAAATTAATATACCATTCACTCTTCTTTTACCTCTGTTTTGGTTTCTGCCAACTTCTGAGGGAAATATCCAACATTTTAGCTGCTAAATAATATTTTTTTTACAGTCTGTTGTGATTGAAAATGGTTAAAGAGAATTACCACGACAATAGTCATTTAAAAAGTGCTAGAAATTCTATGTTGATTTGAGGGAAACTGCAGAGTTGAGAAATAATTTTTTGTGACTTTGTCACAACCACTGATCCCTCTTACGATATGTATAGCCATTCAGTCTATTGTTATTATAAAAAAATATTAGAGCAGCTTTAATATATTTTAAAGATTGCTCCTGTGAAAAATAAACACAAAGGTTGTCTGTGTAGCAGTTTATTGCGAGTTATAGTTACCTTTTGATATTAAGCGCCATCTAGCAGCCATAGTAATTATGACAGGAACAAAGTAGATGGCAGAGTATAAAGAGCAAGAAATCTTAGGAAGAGGTTGGGTTGTATGGATGGATCAACAAAACACAGAACTTCCACACCAGAGACTGTTAGTCTTAATTCCTTTGTTTTAGGACAATAACTTTCTACACAGTCTTACTTTTACAACAGTACAATCCCAATGGGGTTTTTTTGTGTGTATGTGTGTCTTAGGCCTCAAAAATGGAAACAAGAAGAAGTGAACATAAGATCTCAAAATGAACAGTCAGTACCTCTGACTATAAAATCAATCTTATTATTCAACTCTATTTTATACCAATACTCAACTTCCTAAAACCACCCATGTCAAGGAAAACTGTCCACCCTGGCTCTCAGGAATGCAGATGATGAAAGAGATAGAAAATAATAAATAGCAGAGACAAGACCAAAAAAAAAAAAAAAAACAGCCTGCACAAGACCTGCAAAGCAACCTCTTAGACTTAGACTTAGACTTAGACGGACTTTATTGATCCCTTTGGGATGACTCCCTCTGGGAAATTACGTTAGTTCTTAGTAGTCTATATGTCAGAAAGTCTACTGTTAACTTGTTGTTCCTACTGTTATAACTGTTATCAAACCCCCTTTTCATTTACTCTCGTGACTTTCTGGAGTTTAGTCCTCATGCACTTGCCATAGTTGATGATGTCACTTAACTTTACAATCTCTTGTCATTTACCATGGGTGGGCTATAGTGGATGTGGGCCGTGTGCGATCATACATAAAAGTAAATTTTAAAAAAAACCTTTCTCAGCTGTACAGCTGAATAAACTAGCTTACAAAAAGAAAAACAAAATTTAACAATCACAATTCAGGGACAGAAAGTTGTGTAATACATTAATTACTCTTCTCCCACAGCTAATTTACAATAACCAACCATTTTCTCAACATTTCTCCATGTGCATAATGGTCAACAGCGTGAAACCATACCACTGAGCTATCACTCTTAATTTTAACAAGTTATCATCTCATCCAGTTGTTTTTATTCTTCTTTTTTTCATAGAAACCATTTCTCAAAATAAACAGGAAACCCAGTGCTAATTAGCTAATTTACTAACAACTAACTCACCGGATTGTTCAATACAAACACCGGTTTCGATCGCTCCGTGACTTTTCGGGCTAGTTAGTTAGCAACTAGCTCACGAGAATGTTCAATACAAATGCAACTAGAACAAGGTCGGCAGCTGCATTACTCCTGGGAATTCTCTATTCCCTCCTTAGTGTTGACTCATTCATTACTCTCTCCCTGTAGCAAGTGATAACTGTTTTTTTGTCAGCTTTCCTGCACATGTTACCCAGTGCTGGTCTCCATCTCTTTCAAAAATGTTTAAACAAATAAATGAATAAATGAAAATATCACTGTCACTCACGTCACTCTATCCTGTATGCCACTATGGCGTGCTAATGGATCACAACACCTGAGGGAGTAATTACTGAGCACATTGTCACACCTGTCTGGTGACTTGCTTTATAGTGAAGGCTCAGACTACCCATCAACATACAGATAATACACATCGATGTTAGGCACCATGAAAGTGAGCTGAGGTAAAGAAAACTCTCCCTTTCCCATTTACAGTACCAAGACAAGCAACCTCATCAAAGGCATGCTGTAGCTGCTCTGTAAGCCAGGCCAGTCAGTGCTCCATCTCATGGCAGGATTTTATACACCTTCAACAATAGGGGGGGGCAATAGAGCTCAAGCCTCAGGTCGAAGTCCAACAAGTTGTTGTAAGATGTTTTTGTCTGACCACAATTTGATCACAACTTACAAACTGTATTAAAGGACCAGTGTGTAGGATTTAGTGGCATCTAGTGGTGAGAATGAAGATTGCAACAAAGTAATCAGCCCACCCTTTCCAAGCATGTCAGAGAGGCTATGGTAGCCAATGGTTACAAAATGGAATCATCTACCACAATGACTAGTTTGTGAAGAGAGTTGTTTTATAGCTATATTTTGATATTTTATTTAGTTGCTAGTCTATAAAATTATATCTAATAGCTGACACATCTTCTCGCCTTTTTTCTTCTTTGTCTTCTTCATCTTGAAAGAGGACCAGGTCCCTATGTACACATAAATGGCTTATTCTAAAAGAACAAAAACACCACGATTATTACTTTTAGGTAATTATACACTAATAAAAACATACTTATGTAATTATATTCCATTTACATGTTACACACTGAAACTTTAAATATTGTTAAAATCAGTGAGAAATTAAGTGTTAGGTTTCTGCATTTATTTGCACTTAATTATATTGGTTGATACAATTGTATATTACATTAAATTATGTGGGCTATGTCACAATTGAAATGATATAGTCTACAGTAGAAAAATATTGGTATTACAATGTAAGTCTTCATAAAATGAATATAGGTGTCTACTTGACAGGTTGGTTAACAAATTATTATGTAAAATGTATAATGGCACTGGAATACCTTTCCTGCCATACTGATTAAACTTTTCAGAATGATTTTGGTGCCACCTTCCCCATCATATTCTTTTTTGTATTCTTCTCTGGTTTCAGTACGATAATATAACATTTTGGAATAAAAATACAAATGAGCAGTCCAAAACTGGAGGCCAGAATAGCAAATATTTCTACAGCAACACTGAACTTCCCTGGAGAGCTGACATACGCTGGAATAAAAGTGATCCAGACTGGCCAGAATATCGCACGCTAAGGTGATAAATTTGGCTTCATTAAAGTTACATTGTGGGCAGTTTCCTGAGCCAGAAAAGCAAGAAACATAAGAGTCAGGAGTCCTATGTATCCTATCACAGCCCAGAACCCTACAGCTGAGCCCAGAGCACACTCCAAGATGATTTAGTCCGTGAATTCCTTAAAATTCCTTCAAAATAGAAAGGAGGAGAAATTGTTAACCACATGATACATATAAGAACCTGTATGAGAGTGGAAAGTTTTCAGAACACTGAGTCTCACAGTTGGCCCAAACCATTTCTCATCACATTGTTGCCTGGAAGTGTGGGCCTTGAAGGCCATTAACACCCACTATAGCCTTCCTTCAGAACAAGAGATACAGAGGACAAGTGTGATGCCGAATGCTGCTGTTAATGGCAATCACCCAGAGGCTGGCTGATGAAGGTCAGAGGCGACAGGAAAAGCACAGAGTCGAGAGAGCAGCAGGAAGCCAGCTCAGAGTTGTTGGCCCTGACAATAGGAGTTTTCCCCTGTATCTAGAAAATCAATGCCAATAAGAGTCATGGCATTCCAAACAGGGACGCTGCAGTGCAGAAGTTCTACAATTTCTACATAGAAACTCTGCCTCTCTTTCTAACGCAGACATCTCTCCTTCCATTTGACCAGAACCTAAAAAGTACCGATCACAGGTGATAGAATTCAGAAATAGTAAAGTTAAGATGGGAGACTTGCTGAATAGATTTGTTTTGGGTTTTTTTTGCTTTTATTCCATGCATATGAGACAAACACTATATGAATACATAGATGAATAAATGTAACGCAGCTCAATTGTATGATCATTAATGATTCAGTCATTATAAGCATAAGATATAAATGTTATTAATTTATTAGATTTTGTATTTGATACATAATATTGTGTTGCTGAGGTTTTAAAATGTAAATTTGAAAATGTTAATGCTCTGAGTACAACAAACACAATTCTATTCACCCTCCATACACTTGGATACACAGGGAGTTATAAATAACATAAATCTGGGGTATCTAAAATCCTCACATTGGTTTTTTAAACTTGATTTGAAATGGTCAGAGTGTGTATAATTGATTAATATAGAGATAATTTTTGATACGTCTGACAAGTATTACTTTGATATATTTGTAATAACAAGTATGACAAAGTGGTCACATTTTCCCTCTGTGTTTTGGAAATGAGAAAGCATAAACATACAATTTCTTTCAAGACTGGCATATGATCACAACAGTCTTATTTTGTGGCAAAACATTGCGTTAAATATTACCAGACCTGTCATGTTGCTTATTTCTCCCTCTGCACATCTTATACAGTCATAACAGCAGACAGGCTTTCCTTTCTGGAGAACCTTACGAGTTCCTAAAGGTTACCTTCACTGCAACGGAACAGGCACCTGTATGAACAAAACTAACAGTGAGAAAACACATATGGGCATTTACTTTGACACAGTATTGTCGCAAAACTCTGTTAATTTTGCATTGAAAACAAACATTATGATACAGTTACAATTACATTGTAATTCAATGTCAGTGATCACATGGTAACCTACCTGTTTTGAACTCTTTGCCCAAATTAAAGACTTATTGTGCAGATTCAGCTGTTTGTCTGCTGGTAGAGATGCACTGAAGACCAATCGTGACAAAGTCCACAATGTCATTTTGTGTTGGCTGCCAGTTTATAATTTCATACTTTGCTGCTGGGTCTCCATCCTCATTGAAGTAAACCATATCTCCATCCTTTGTTTTGAACTGAATCCTTTTTATGTGTTGTAAAATCTGAGAATAGAGTTACTTTGCTAATTATCTGACAAATGTCTCTCATTTTTCAAAATATTGGAACCATTTTTTACAAATAATGTAAATAGAATTTCAGTATTTAGTGTTGTAATTTCTCACTCGTAAATGGATCTAGTTGCACCTTGTTGTTACATGTTTCATTACAGCCAAGTATACTATGAAGTGCGTGGGCCACAGCATACACTCCTTTGTAGACGTTGTTAAAAATAGGCATGAGTGAGTTCATGTCAGTGAAGCCAGTGAACTTCAGTCAAATCTTCATTTCCAGTACATTCTCTCTGATTCTCTGTGCCAATGACTTTGACCTTGTTTGAACTCACAGCTAAATAATGTCTCCTAGAACTTTGTAAACATTTCATTGATGAATTGAGTGGTTTCACATTTAGTATGAACTCTCTCACTGACGGAGCTTTGGGGATGGATAAGCCTAAAGTGGAACCATCCAGAATGTGATGCCTGTCCATTTTTGCAATTCTAGAATAAGATCCATCCCTCACTCCCACCCATCGGTACCTGGTCATCAGGTTGTGGTGGGACAACTCATGTATTAGCACATCCATATCCATGTGGAGAGAAAGGACAATCACCCTGGAGGTAAGTTCGATGGTGTCAATTATCTTTTGGATTTTGTCTGGTGGATCTGTTCTAAACAGCCAGAGTACTCAGACAGATGCCCAGCTGCCGCAGTTTCCGAATGTAGCCATACCATTATTACCATAATCTCATCATTAGTTCTTATAGCTCCAACCCGTCCATCCAAAGTGCTTGACCAACTGGGCCAAGGCTCTGCTCTGTAGTAGTCACTGGGTATTGTTCTGAGGAAGGATGGGTACTTGGTTTTGTCACTGAGACAAGCACAGGTGGCAAAGTGGCTGATCTGAAAAAAAAGAAAAGACCTCCCAACATAAAAATTTTAAATATGAAATATTCACACAACCACATTTGCTCTGAGCAGCTGATAGAATTACAGAAAAACAATAATTATTTCACAAATATATTTACCAAACCCACCATTGGGATATGAAATGGCCCAATAACAGTAGCTATAGCCATGCAAGGAGAGGAAGAGGTTTCTCCCATTATGGCCTGCACTTGTGCAGGTCTGGTACACGGTGCATCAGAGGGTGCAGGTACAATTTCATTATCATTAGCCAAAGCCAGTGCGACCCTCACACTTCTGGCAATCGAGCCGCAAGCATCATACATTTTATAGCCTAGAGAGATGCCAGGCAGTAGTTCTGTGCTGTTATTAATTTCCCCAATGGCAAAGAGCATAGCCTGGGCAAACTGGAACCCTCTGAAATTCAGACTAAATGCAAACAGTTATTAATTGTTGTTCTTTTTGCAGCACTTTAAATAGAAACAATGGCACAGTCACTGAAGTCATTTGATAGTATTCGTGCATACAACAGGGAATATTTCTCAATTTAATTTTCAATCTGATTACCATCATGTTACTTGTTTTATATCCACCTCCACTTATATATTCAAAATTTATATTTCTACAGTATAATTTACCTGGTACATTCCAGTGGCAGTGGTTTGTGTGTGTAAGTATCCTGTCTGCCTTTCCAGCTGCTGTGGAAAGAAAAGATTCCCCCCAACATAATGTCCCCATCCTTAGATAGCTGAGGGTTCTCAGGATCTCCTCTCTGCCTGCACACTGGTTCCTCAGCCTGAGAGAAAGATGCCACCAACAGGAGCTGTAAAAGAGCCCACCCTTGTTCTGGCCACCTCTGTGTGGGGGACATTCTGTTTGAGAGAACTAAACCACTGGGTGGCATCACATGTAACTCACTGTAAATCACAAGCTTGCACTGGTATTTATATATTTTGGAGCAGTATAAAAACAGTGATGTTCCACCTGTGGACCTACAAGTTGGTGAGAGAGGCAGTGCCCAAACAAAAAAAAAAAAAAATTTAATTTATTTTAAATATCTTTGGTGTGTGTGTTACCAGACAAATATTCAAATGTACATTGTGTGTATTTTTTTACTTCAGAAAGATGTAATTGGTAGTGGAACAAGATATAAACATAACATTATCACCTTATTAAGTACGGCTCATATTAGCAATGACATATGTTAGCTTGATTACACATCAAGCAAACATGTCTAATATTCAGTCTCTTTTCTCTGTTCTGTCTGTTCAATCTCTGTTTTGGTCTCCACCATCTCCGTAAAAAAAATATCTGCTCTTTTAGCTGCAAAATCCTCTCCTATGTCCACCACCTAGTTGTTAACTTTGCCTGATATTTTTGGAGGGCCCCCTCCAAATATGTTTGTACCCTAACAGAATGACTTCCATGCTTATTTTTTGCAACTTATACTGTAACTGTGCACAGAGTAGAGGTCCTCCTTTTTTCTCCTCAGAGTGTTCTCAGACCACTTTTCCTACAATGTATTTAATGTAAGAGTGAGCCTATCTAATCAGTCTTTGGTTATTCATATATAATGTACATAGCAATGACAGTTCACCCTAGTGGACTTTAGTGCAGTACTGTATATCCAGTTGGATTTAATGGGCTCTGTGGTTTCAATTTGACCCATTTAATACCTATGTCAAGTGATTTTACAATCAATAGATGTAATTTTAACATATCATAAGCACTAGTAAAACCCACAACAATTTATTTTCTACCATATTATTGGCTGATTCAAGGTGTTTGTAAGTAAGGTGGATCAGTTAAACCTGTTTAACACATACATAATGATTTGTGGCAACCAAGAACTAATCCATCTATGACCAGTCTCTTGCTGAGAATATTTACAGAGGTTTAGATGATAGTTAATTTATGATTAATACTGTACAAAAGAGATATTCAAGACTGTGTATATAACTGACAAACACAGAAGTCCAGCTGGCTTGACCCTAACTAACCCTGCATGTAATTGATCAGCAAGACTGGCATGCACAAGCCAACAAAATACAGAAACTTGTGTAGCTCAATGAAATTCGAGTCACTCTGTTGTGTTAATATACTATATACTATATGTCTGTATCCTAAATACAGCATAAGTGAGTTGAATGGGCCAAAGTATTTTAATTTTGTTTATATTTAATGAGGGAAATGTGCTTTCCTGATATTTAAAGCCATAAATCACTTTTACAGTAAGTGACACACTTTGTCACTGCATAGCAATTTGATGTATATATATGGTTTACTGAAGTACATTTGTACAGATTTTGTACTGTGGGTTAATAAATATTTTTTTTAATGGCGATAAAAAAACAACACAAACAAGACTGCACATTTTATGTAACATTTGAATCTTATTTTAATTGTATTTAATATATATGCATAGATGCAAATATATATTCATTTCAATTGCTCCTGAAAAAAAAAAATAAAAAATCCAAGCTCATTTCATGAGAAACCTCCATTGCCACATTCCAGGGCTTGTTTGTGTTAATATATTATTTATTTTATTTTATTAATAATAAATAAATAGTTTAACAATAATTTTCAAGTCAGACACCACCATAAGAATATTTTTGTAGAAAGTTCATTTGAGCTAAAGAATCAGACCCTTTTTCCATGAATATTTCAGTATAGTTCCATTATGACCTGGAAATTAATGTTTTCCTCAGAAATTACTGTAATTTACCTATTTATGCATAAACTAATAGGAGACATAGAAAAATGCTGGTGATCTCTTGTTGTTTTGTTTAAACAGAAAAACTCACAGGGCTCTTGAGGTCACTTTACCCATCAAGTGTTTCTTTGTATTGTTCTCAGGTTTTAATAAAATTATGTAGCACTTGGGCAAAAAAATACAAAACAGCATCCCATAACTTGAAGCCAGAATAGCAAATATCTCCACAGCTACAGTGAACTTCCCAGGAGAGCTGATATAAGCTGGGATAAAGGTGACCCAGACTGCACAGAATATCAGCATGCTGAAAGTGATAAATTTAGCTTCGTTGAAATTGTCAGGCAGCTTTCGAGCCAGAAAAGCGAGTACAAAACATAACAAAGCTAAGACCCCTATGTATCCTAACACAGCCCAGAACCCTACAGGTGATCCTAAAGCACACTCAAGTATAATCTTCTCTTTGTAGTGGCTCATATTTTTGAAGGGAAATGGAGGGTTGATTGTCAGCCAAAGTATACAGATCACAACCTGTATGAGAGTGAGAGTGAAAGCCAGACACTGAGTCTCTGCTGTGTTGGCCCAAAATATTTCATCACATTACTGCCTGGAAGTGTAGCCTGAAGGCCACACACCACTCATAGTTTTCCCCAGAACACAAGAGACACATAGAGGACAAAGGTATGCCGAATGCTGTGTGTCGCAGCATGCAGGACCACTCAGAGGGCCGGCTGATGAAGGTCAGAGAGCACAGGAAACACAGAGTCAAGGAGAAGAGCAGCAGGAAACTCAGTTCAGAGTTATTGGCCCTGACAACAGGAGTTTGCCTGTAGTGAAAAAATATCAGTGCTACAGTCATCGCCAGGCAGGCACCAAAGACAGAAAAGGTGACCAACAGTATACCCATCAGTTCCCTGAAGGTGAGGAACTCAATGGCTTTCAAGTCACAGCTGTTCCTCTCTTCATTGGACTTGTACTCAGGGGGGCATTTGTCACATTTCACTGCATCTGTAAGCATAAATATGTTTAGGCTGTACAGTGCAGATATCTTCAGATAGACCAGTAAAGTGCTGGCAGTGATTTTGCCCAACAGAAACATGATGAGTGCTAGAGTAAAGGCTAGGGATCCTGCTGTCTCACTTGTACTGTTGCTGAACTCCCCGTCAGCACAGGTGATGCAGTCAAAACAGCAGATAGGCTTGCCCTTAACAAAAGCTCGGCGGGTCCCTGGCAAACAGCTCTCACTGCAAATGGACCTCGGCACCTGCATCGTAGTGAGAGCATTAAAGAAAATTATGAATAACTTACAGATTCATAATCATGTTAATGTGGTAATGAGCTCAGTAACCATGAATTACTTTAGGTATAATTACTTTAAGAGTTTTAAAAAAGCTCATTATGATAGGCTGTCTATATTAACTTACCTCAAGATTCTTCCCTGCCCAGATGGCTTTCACGCCTGCTTTCATCTCAAACTGCTGACCCTCAGGTCGAGAGGCATCATAGTAACCGATGGTCTCAAAGAGTATGTAACCTGTCTCATCCATCTGCCAGTTTACCAGTGCATAACGTGCCACAGGGTCACCCAGCTCATCAAAGAACACGTTTTCACCAATCTTAGTGGTGAAATTGACGTGGGTCAAATAATGCAGCACCTGTAGAGAAACAGTGATGTTGTTCTTTAACTACAACATCATTAACATACACAGTAGTTTTGATGTTGGATCATTTTATGCTGTGTTTACCTGCCATGGTTGCACATTTTCCATATCAGCACAAGTGTTGTTCTCAAAAGGCCCTTGTCCATCTTTGCAAGTAAATAGCATGTGCAGTGCATAACCTACAGCATATGTGGCCTTGTAAACATTATTCAGCAGACTGGCATCTGAAACATCTGTGAAGCGTGTGTTTGTGTCCCACAGAGACTCCTTCCCAGTGCAGGCTGCAACTGAACCCTGAGTGTGACTCCCTGCCTGGGGAGTCAGGGTGCAGCTGAACACCATCTCCCACAACTCTACCAGACCCTGGTCTCCTGGTGTGGTGGAGGGCCTACTGTTAGTCAGGAACTCCTGCAGCCCAGGTATGTGAGCATTGAGCGCCGCGAAGCCCACTGCTCCCTGGACCACAGCGTAGTTTACTGGAGAGGCAATATAGCGATAAGTGATCCAGCCCTCGCTGCCCACCCACTGCAGGCCTGTCACATTCTGAGCATGGAGCTCTTTGATAAGGATGTCAAGGTCTGTGCCATCAGCAAATGCCACTATTACCTTAGAGGTGGATTTCTTTATAATGTCCACCACCTCTAAGAACCACTTCCTGGGGTCAGTCCTATAAATAGCCACTGAGTACTCAACACATACACCTTCCTTTTCAGCTGCTTCCAAGAAAGTGGCCATTCCACCATTTCCATAGTCACTGTTAGTTCTAATAGCCCCTACCCAGGTCCAGCCAAAGTGTTTTACCAGCTTAGCCAGTGCTTTGCTCTGGTAAATGTCACTAGGTATGGTTCTGAAGAAAGAAGGATAGTCTCGTCTATTACTAAGACATGCACAAGTAGCTGAATGACTGATCTGAAACACAAGTAATAGAGAAATAGCAAATTTTCATCACATTTCTGCAGTTAATTAAGGAATGAGTGTTTTCAATATAAAAAAAACTATACACTATATTCAATATGAATCACACATATAAAAAAAACATTTTCACATATTATATTACTTAACATCCCAAAACACATATTTACTTGACAGTTCATGTGTGTACAGTGTGCATGCCCCCAACACTCACCACAGGTATATGGAAGGGTCCCATGGTGCGTGCAATACCTATTGTGGAAGTAGATGTGGTTTCCCCTATGACAGCGTGCACATTGGAGAGTTTGTTACAGCTGCCTTCCTCGTGCTCATACCTATTCATCAGGTTTAGCGATGCCCTGATGGACAGAGGGATACTGGGGCAGGAGTCAAAGATCCTGTAGCCCAGTGTCACTCCTGGCAGCAGCTCTGAGCTGTTGTTGATCTCCTCTATTGCAAACATCATAGTGTAGGCGTACTGGAGCTCTCCTGGGTCCAGTCTGACAAAAGGAGAGGGAGCAAACTGTATAATAAAAACTGCAAAACATACATAAGGATGCACTGGGATTTACACTTTAAAACATGATTAAACACCAGATATTTACAATTGCAGTGCTGTTTTTCATTCCTTTCTTACCCTTCACACTGGATTGTTCCTGGGTTGACTTTAGCTGGATTGACACTGACTGGGTTCTGATGGAAGGAGAAAATGCCTCCAATGTTGATGTCTCCCTCCTTAGAAAACTGAGACAGTTCTTTTGTCCCATATGTTTGACACACAGGCCTTCCTCCTCTAACAGCCAGAAGGGAAATAAGTAGCAGATCTGCTATCAGCAGCATGATTGCTCACCTCAGTATCTACCACCCAAGGCCCAGAGATAAAACCACCCTCTGAGCATTTTATAAGGTTTTTCCTTGAACTATCACAGGGCCTCAGGGGCTTGGGTGCAGCGCATGTGAATATTGTGTTTTTCTCCACCAATGGCAGCACCTGTTGTGTGACTGACAGACAGGTGGGCCTATTAGATGGCCCACAATATGTGTTTTGTTTTTGCATAACCAGTTCTTTACAATAATAATTTCAGAAACCAGAGCCTACCTTTGGAGATATCTGAGCTGTTGTTGTGAATTGTATATTTTATTTAAATTTTGACCTATAGTTTCAAGCTAAATCATGAAAAACAACAAAATTTAGACACCAGATTAATGTATGAAGGACATTAATTTCTCCTTAAAACAGGCAACTAAACTATTCTATTCCGCCAAGAAAGCTAAAAACCTATACTTAAACCTACATTCAAATGGAGCTGGACTATTTTCCACATCAAATATGTCAAAGGGAAAGCATTCTTAGGAAAACAGCCAAAATTAATTAAGCAGACAGGTGTTGATGTTTTAATTCATGCATCTGTGTTTCCCTTTCAAATGTCTTGTAATATTTTTACTTTTTACTGTTCTGCATCATTTATAATGGTTTTGACTGATTTCTCCCCATCATATGCTTTTTAGTATTCCTCTCTGGTTTCAATAGTAAAATATAACACTTTGGAGCATATATACAGAAAAGTAGCCCATAACTAGACGCCAGAATAGCAAATATCTCTACAGCTACAGTGAACTTCCCAGGAGAGCTGATATAAGCTGGGATAAAGGTGATCCAGACTGCACAAAATATCAGCATGCTGAAGGTGATGAATTTAGCTTCATTGAAATTATCAGGAAGCTTTCGAGCCAGAAATGCAAGAATGAGGCATAGCACAGCCAGAAGTCCTACATACCCCAACACAGCCCAGAACCCAATAGGTGAACCTAAATCACACTCTAGAATAATCCTTTCAGTGGCATGTGCTCTGTTTTTGTATGGGAATGGCGGTGCAAGGGTTAACCACAGCACACAAACTAAAACCTGCAGTGAAGTGCCGCTGAGAACACTTGTTCTCTGGAGTGGGGCAGAACACTGGGGAACTGTATTTGCTGGCCTTCTAGCCTTAAAGGCAATCACCACTGCTATGGTTTTAGCCAAGATACAAGACATGCACAGGGCAAAGGTGATGCCAAAAGCTGTGTGTCGCAGCATGCAGGACCACTCAGGAGGGGCCGCCCCATGGAAGGCCAGGAGAGAGCACAGGAAACACAGAGTCAAGGAGAAGAGCAGAGGGGAAGCTCAGCTCAGAGTTGCTGGCTCTGGACAAGAGGTATAACGAAACCCAAAGAATACACGACACCACTAGTGTTAAACTTGCTCCAAATAATGAAAAGGCGGTGAGGAGGGCCCTCATGGTTTCTCCATAAGACAGGAACTCGATCACTTTGGAACACACACTGGCTGTGGTCTTTATCGACCAGTACTCCAGTGGACACCGTGAACACTCGGCAGAATCTGAATGGAAAACATGAAACACTGAAATGTGTTCATGCTGTAAACTTTAAGCTGTGATGTTTGGTCACATTAAAATAAGCACAGGCTAGATTTAATGACAGATAGGTGAGAGATGTTGAGACCATTGATTTACAACATGACATAATAATTGACAATTAGGAAAGGTTCACCACTGTTAGAGTTGCTGATCTCTCCAGCAGCACAGGCGATGCAGGAGAAACAGCAGGTTTGCCTTTAATCACAGCCTGACTTGAAAAACCTGCAGACAACTCTCACTGCAGACAGACTGTGGCCTCCCAACAACACCACAACTCAACAGTCACAGTTTATTCTTTCCTGTAATCCAGATTCTTAACTTAATTGGTTCATCTTGTTTATCATTAGGTAATATATACTTAAAATTTAAATACACTTAAATCATGCATTTTGTCAACTCAAGTTTGAGCTTTAGACCTGGTTCTAAAGCTACAACCAGAAGTGAATTTGTATGTCATAATCTGTTGTTTTGCTTGAAACTGTTCCAATTAATAAACTGCATCAGGAAAAATATGACACTGGGAATGATTAATACTTGGCATCAGCAAGTGAGTACAGTAAACTGAAAGACTTAAAAAAATCATTTTCACAGGTACTGTCAGCTTAAATTTAGGCCAAAATGTATGCATCTGTTTTCATTCAAACAAAGTGCACACTTATCCACCTCACGTTTGATACCTCAAGGGATTCAGCAGCTCATATTATGTTTATTCCATTCATGGTGAATCATTGTTTCCATTTGGTAGAAGCACGAGCCCCTCATAGCCACAAACACAGTGTCTCCTGCTCTGGATTTCAGCTTAATTCACTCAGCCTACACGCCGCTGCAGGGTCTCCATTTTCATCAAAATACACTCTTTTCTCCTGACTGAAGAGTGAAATTCACACCTTGGAGATGTTTCACAATCTATCAATTAAGAAGAGGTACAACTTGAAAGTAAAGGAACTATATATTATTCAAATTATTTCTGTAACTCTACCTGTTTTGGCTCTAAATGATCTTTCCATATGCATGACTGGTTCACCACCACCACTTTGTCCATATTTTAACATGTTACATGGCATGAGCTACAAGTATATACAGCCTTATAGACATTGTTAGAGATCCTTAGCTCTGACACATCCGCGAAAGGATTGTTAATGTCCTGTACATCTCAGAGCCAGAGCACTGGTCTGACCATGTAGACTGGACTCAAACTGCAGCCAAAGGCTGCTTCCCAGAACTCTCTCAGCACTTTTATTTTGAGGGTCTTGACTTAAGTTAACTCCAAAGAAACTCGCAGGCCTGTGATCTTGTTTTTCTAATGGTGAAGCCCAGACCCTGGCCAGGATGGCAGAGTACCTTTATTGGCCAGATGACCTGCTGTAATCCAGATCTGCCCACCCACTGCAACCCAGTCAAGTTCTGGTTCAGAGCTTCCTCAAGCAGAAACGCCTATCTCACTCCCTGCCAGGAAGGCACCAAACCTTGCACTTCCACCACGGATGACCTGGACCACCCTGGCAACCTTGCTCACTGGGTCAGTCCTCTATATGGCTTCTTGAGTACTAATACAAACCCTCCTGCCTTGCAGCCGTAATAAATGTTGCCATACCATTGTTGCCATAATCATTGTCACTTCTAACTGCCCCAACCCATGTCCAGCCAAGGTGTTTTACCAGTTTTGCCAGGGCTTGCTCTGGTATTAGTCACTGGGGATGGTTCTGAAGAAAGTTAGGTACTTTTCTGTTACTCAGACAAGCACACGTGGCAAAGTGACTGATCTAATAGAGAAGAAAGTGAGGGGAAAGCGATTAATAACATTAGAGTGGTCAGAAACAGAAAATTAAGAGACAAAACACTGACTAAATGTTGCTTTTCTGGTTGCTGCATCTGTGTAAACCCCAACCATAGCATTGTCATAAAATAAGGCATACCAGTACCAGAACTGAGTCTTTGTTGACAGTCATTTTACAGTGACTGATTAGCTCAGGAGAGTATCCAAATATAGTGTGATCAAGTTTTTGGAAAAAGAAATGTTTCAAATCACATTTTTAAAAAAGCATAAATATTACAAGTATTTACCACTGGTATTTGGAAAATCCCTGAAATTTGTAGCATCACAATAGTTGAGGAGGACTCAGACGCCCGATGACAGCATGAACAGATGAGTGGCTGGAGCATGTTTTTCCTAAAGTTCTTTCCTCTCCATTAATCGACCCATCACTGCACGCAGTTGAGGGTGTGTTGAACCACAGCTGTCAACAAATATCTTATAACCAACTGGAGATATTAGGCAGTAGAGTGCTGCTATTGTTGATCTCTCTCTCAATGGCAAAAAATCATTGTTTGGGCAAACGAAATTCTCTGAAATTTATCCTGAAAAGAGTAAGAACAGTTTCATTTTTTTCTTCCATTTAGAAATCAACAAATGAGAAAGGAGACAACAAACAGTACCTGGAGCATAAGTGACAGGCTCTTGGAGTATCTGTGAAAGAGAGGGAGGCTTTGAGATTTGCTATGGATGGAGAATGTTCCTCCAATAGTGATATCTCCTTCCTTAGATAACAGAGGAAACTCTTGCTCCCCTAGCATCTCACAGAGCACAGCATCTTCCTCTGCTCTAAAGGCCCTAAGTAAAAGCATTGCAAGCAGTAACATTACATGACACACATCTGGTACAAAGAGGCACATGTCCACACACAAACCTCACTCCTGTGATGACTTCTTCTTTCACTGAACAAAACATGTGGGTCTAGGGCAGAGCTATACTCCTGCATAAATGATCGAACTTTATCAAATCACAGTGAGATGACAAGACTGTTTGCTGTACTTCATTTGAGATGGTACGCTCTGTTTTAATCCTATGTCAGTATCACTATAAAGTGTGACTGAAATTGCATGAGATGGATGAAAGGGAACAAATAGCATTTAAATATTATTTTGATAAAGTGAGGATGTCAAGAATCTACAAAACTGAAAAAGGAGAAAATAGAAAAAGAAAAGAAACACTGGATGAGAAGATTGGGAGAAACAAGGAATGATTGTTATTTGAAAAATTATATATATATATATATATATATATATATATATATATATATATATATATATATATACTTACTTACAGTAATAAACCTAAAAATTAATATAATTATTGCTCAATGTAATGTTTTAAGCAATGTGTGTTTGGGACATTGCAAATACAGTGCTTTAAAACTATACTAAAACAGGATAATAAAACATTTGATGGCGGAGTTATGCACCATAACTTGATATGTCATTTTCTTGCTGTAAGAGTACACAAGTATGTACTGTCCTGACACTGCACTTGACCTTCAAGTGAAGAAAGGTAGTGTATGGCTTTAGAATACATTGTATGAATTGTTTTGGTGCAGTGCATTATCACAAAGGAACCACGCAGTGGATCAGTATCAACTGAACAACTAAATACCTCAACTATCTAACTACATAACATTAGTGAGTGTTCATGTTGTTTGTGTGTTGTTGGGAATGTGGTCTATTATTTGTAATTATGTAAAAAAATCAATGCAGAAAAAAACACTAAAATGGCACTCAGTAGAGCACATACCTTTGCTAGGGCCAAACAATCCTACACACGTCTGTCCAGATCTTATAACAGAAAAAAACATCAAGATCCATATATTATTTCCTGAGAAACTGAAAGAAGTGTGTCAAACATAAGCAGGCTAAAAACAACTCAAGGTACAGATAACCTTAAGTCTATCTGAGTCCCATGAAGTATTTCTGTGGTTCTGTGGTGGTTTTAGTCAACTGACAAGCTTGATCTAAAATATCCCAAAGAAGCACTGTGCTTTTTTTTTTCATCCAACCAATATTTTTATTTCTTTGTTTAATTTTTTCTGCATTGAACATTACAGCCTCACTTTGAAATCCTGAAATTAGTAAATATAATTTATCTTATGATATATCTTATGTTTGCTTGTGATGCAAATTAGCAGCTCAAATCCCAGACCACTGGTGTGCCCTTGAGTGAGGCCTTAAACTCACAACCTGCACTAGCAGAGCTATGCATTAGGCTGTGCTGGCCAGGTTCAAGGTATAAATGTAATTGTTAGTAGCTGTAACATAACAGAGTAATCCTGAATTAGAGAACCTTGTTCACAGTGGGACTTTTTTTTTTGGTAGCTATGTTTTGGGGTACTGGCGATCCATACAGGGTGCACCCTGCCTCTCACCCAATGACAGCTGGGATAGGCTCCAGCCCCCCCGTGACCCTTAACAGATAAGCGGTATAGATAATGGATGGATGGATGGATGTTTTGGGGTAAAGACAGTCTGTACTGGAACTGAGAGTGTCAAGTTTGAGCCACATGCCTTTTTAAGTTATGTGGATATTACAGTTGTGTGACAACAGTGTACAGGTGAGGGCCTCTGGCTCTGACTGTGCTAATTAAAAGAAGAAGAGACAGGTAATCTTAGATGGTTTTAAATATTTTATTATTCATTTGAAATAATGATTAATACAGTGAATCCTCAGTTTAATTACAAGAAATGTACTGTAAAAAAAAATTACATTTTTTTAAATGTGAATGTTTTTAATTATCTGTAGTTCATACATCATGAAATCATCAAAAAAATAAGATCAGTCAAAAATGTTGAACTGACCTTGAAAAAGATGTACTAAATAATATTATTTTTCGATCAGTAGTATGCCCAGGTCATGCCAAAATTTTGGCCTAGTCACAAGCCATGAAATAAAAAGGAGTTTTTTGTCACTTCGTTTATACTGGTATGAAGATTTGATCATGTTCATTGTGATCATGCTTTCCCCATCAAGTGCTTCTTTGTGTTCAGTTCAGGTTTGAGGACAATAATAGAACATTTTGGTGCAAATATACAGAACAGAAGCCCATAACTGGAGGCTAAAATAGCAAATACCTCCACAGCCACAGTGAACTTCCCTGGAGAGCTGACATACGCTGGGATAAAGGTGGCCCAGACTGCACAGAATATCAGCATGCTGAAGGTGATAAATTTGGCTTCATTAAAATTATCAGGTAACTTTCTGGCCAAAAACGCAAGAACAAAACATAGGACAGCCAGAAGTCCTATGTATCCTAACACAGCCCAGAATCCTACAGGTGATCCCAGGGCGCACTCAAGTATAATCTTCTCTTTGTAGTGGCTCATATTTTTGAAGGGAAATGGAGGGTTGATTGTCAGCCAAAGTATACAGATCACAACCTGTATGAGAGTGAAAGCCAGAACACTGAGTCTCTGCTGTGTAGGCCCAAACCATTTCATCACATTGCTGCCTGGAAGTGTAGCCCTGAAGGCCATTAACACCACTATAGTTTT
>BRZM01002653.1:88859-111213 GCA_033238685.1 Lates japonicus | reverse complement strand
TGCTGCTGCTGCTGCTGCTACTAGCTCACGGCCACAGCAGCTATTATGCAAGAGAAAGAAGGGGAAGAGGAGGGAGGAGAGGTGGGGGAGCGATGTGAACAACAGGAGGTTCACTGAGGATAGTACGCTCGGCGAAATGGTGTACAGAATGTCATCGGCGTCGGCGCCTTAAATCCACGCAGACTTGGGTTTTTTCACAGTTCCTTTGTCTCTCAAAAGTGGTGACTCCTTTTATTTAGACGGCATTCCAGTGAAGACTAGTGAGCTTTTCTTCTGCCCCAAACAGTAATCATCACAAAGACAAATGGTGATGTCCTTAGGCACAGCGGGGACCTTTAGCAGATAAATGGCTTTAATTAATCTCGTTGAACGTAGCTCCAAGATATGTTAATCGATGAAATATGATGAGAACATCCTTAGTTAAATAGATATGCAAATAGTCAACTGCGAGGCAAATTCATTCAAATTTTTATTGTTTCTCAACAGTGAATGAGAGTTCAAAGTGGGACAGTTCATCGCGTGTGAAGGGACACTCAGGGAAAAACACAAGGTGACCCAGACGGGGTAGGCTCACATAATTTTAATGGCTGTGCTGAAGTGGCAGGACGATCATGTTTCTCCGCTGCAGCTTCCCGCTCGATATCCATTTTTAAGGAGCGATGGGGATGATGGGAGTGACAGTCAAGGGCGAGCCAATACTGTTAGGGGTGGTGTTACACAACTGTTGGGGAAGACACTGATGTGGGCTGATCGTTATGCTGAAGGGTTTAACGGGGGACCACGGCGCTTTCCTGCAGTTTCTCTGTGACACTTTGCTCTCTTAAGTTAAAGGTGTTCTTCAAAAAAAAATCTAAAAAGTGGATGTTGCACTTCAGTACATGAGGAATACACTCTGTGGTTTCATCAGGTGGATTGCAATTTCAATTCTAAATTTGATGCATGGAAAATTCATTCGTCCCTGACCCCAGAGTTCACGCGCTCCCCCGTCTCGTTTGCCTTTGTTTGTGCTTACTCTTCATTTCTGTATCACTCCACTTTGCCCTATAACACCCCCTCCCCTGTACACACACACCTGCTTTCAGACTACACTGAATGCTGAGGTGACCTTCAGGAAACACAAAGTGGCACATATACTTCTTTTCATTGGTGTCTTTTTCTATAGGTATGGTAAGAGATGCAGTTGAGACGTTCTACCGTCTTTGTGTTATTATACATCTACTTGTCATAGAGCCGCAGCTTTGCCATCACCGAACAACTTCTGCTTTTCCACAACGTGTGAATCTCTGGACTCTGGAGTCTGTTTGTTTTCAGCTTTCAAATCTTGTTACTTCTCACACAGGTGTCAAGCAGGCTTTGTGTTTGTTTGTGTCAGCACCTTCCCAGAGCCCTGTCCGCCCAATCAGCCCTCAGCCCGTCAGAAGCATGGGAAAACCAGTGATGAATATGAACCTCAAAGCACCATTAATTAGAAGACAATCGTGGACGGTGAGGACAAAAGGGTAAAGACAAAAAAGGAGAAACATTTTTCTTTTCACGGCCATATAAGAAGACGGTTTAGATGTGTAAAGTTTCATGGAATTGAGGCCGACAGGCTTCTTCGAGCCCAGTGGGGTACTTATAATTTGTTGGGGGAACGAGGGAGGGAGGGAGTTGGAGAACAATGGCATTGTCCCTTTTTTGCACTGGAAGCCTGGGCTGCCGCCACCACTGCCTGCCTGCAGATTGTTAGAAGTAATTTGCTTTATGTTGAGTGGAAGCAGGATCAGGGATGAAGTGAGGCATGTGTTAATTCCTCTGCAGGGATCACATGCCCTTATCAGTCTCCAATCACAACTCCATCAGCAGGGGGGTTACATAACCCTCGGTGCACTGTCATGGCGACCACCCAGGGCTGGTCTGCGTCTCTTGCCAAGTTGGTGAAATTACGAGCAACTGGCATCGTATACGGTAATCCGCCAGAAGCAACACAGGATCAATACGATGTGGAAGGGAGCAGACGGGGTCAGACTTCTTCCTGGCCAGTTCTCCTGCAACGCTCCAATTACTTATTCGTCTTCACCGCCGCAGAAAGACTACAAGGATTGATTATGCCTGGCAGTGATCAATAGCAGACAAACAATTGTCTCAGCGTGGCGTGAGCAGAGCAAAACCCATAATCCAGCATTCGTTTAAGAAGAGCTCGCATGAAATGCAAAATTAATTCACACATGACATCCGTAATTGACAGTTTGCCCACATGTGTCCAGTTAACCGACATCCTCCAGCTTCATTCAGCATGACAGGAGTAATGACAGCAGCGAGGGAAAGAGAGTCCAAGAGACTGAGAGACAGACAGAGCAAGCAAAATAAAAATTAGACACAGCTAATGCAGCAGGACAGTAGCTTTGTACTAGTCATTGTGCTGTCCAGTGTGTGATAGCTTCCCTCAGGCCCCTGTGCCCTTCGTTGGAGGTAATTTGCTGTTGTCACATTCGGTTCATATCAAGAGCGTTCCACAGGCCACATCATACGAAAAGACTTCTACAGTTTCCCTATGCTTTCCCGTGGCTCCTGGTCAAGAGGCCCAGCGTAGGGGCTCAATGGTTTGAGGCAGCCCAGGGTGACAGCTCTCCCGTTTTTTTTGGGAGGGCCAGCTTGGCGGGGTCCCGGAGCCTCCGAAGGTTCTCAAGCTGGGGCCCCGCGGCACCGGCAGCTGCTGAAGAGGTGGGGGGGGGGGCAAGAGGTGGAGGGCCAGAGGAGAGGAAGCGCATTTTTCGTTGAAGGGTGCATTGTCACCACCCATCATCTCTCATTGCCCCGTTGAGAGTTGAGGGGCTCGACTCACATTTTTCTTTTCGACTGCTTTCCTCCCTTCTCCTATATCACAGGAAAACTCCATGAGAATCAGCGCCGTGGTCCCCGAAAATACCAGGAGCGGATGGCCACTCACATACAGCAGCCACACTAATGCTCTCATCAACCACGTCTGTTAACTTCATATTGGAGGAATCAGGGCCCCGCAGGATTTTCTCCCACTCATCATTGACATTGCGGCCCAGACACATTTAGACGCATGAGGTCCATTCTCCCATATCCCGGTGGCTTTGATCTTCCATTTTCCCCTCTGCTGTGATTGATATTTACATTGCATTACCAGTGAAACACACACACATGAGGGGAATATACGTGCATACACACACCCATCCCAGAGTGGTACTGACACCTCCCAGAGGGGTCCTAGTGGCGGAAGACATCTTGCACATCAGACCACAGGGGCATCATCATTAGTGTACTATATGGCAAAGACCAAGCTCCATCACTCACATTCTACTAGCTGCTGTGAGAGACAGGAAGAAGATAAAAGTGTGTGTGTGTGTGTGTGTGTGTGTGTGTGCGTGCCAAGGCGTATAGGGATTAAGAGACCACAGTATGGGATGGGGGGTTAGGAAAAGAGGGGGAAGGTGAGAAAAAATTAGAGGAACGAAGAAATGTGACAGTAAAAGCAAAGGAAACAAAGACAAAGGCAAAAGACGGGCAACAAAGAAAGATAGGGTTGCAAGACAAAGGCACAAAGAGAGTTGGAGGTGAGACAGACGCAGAGAGACAGACAAAGGGAGATGATCCACTACCTATACAGACTACAGCAGGAAGAGTGATCTGTGCCTCCTCCCGAGCAGAAGAGCTCCACTATTACAATGTGGGAGTGCAACCCGCCCGGGAGTGACATCATGTATCTAGCATTACTGCATACACTGATATGTATAGGACAAAGGGCTTGTGGGAGATAAGCGAGAGAGAGAGAGAGAGAGGAGGGATGGAGAAAGAGAAAGGGAGAGGGCTGAGGTGAGATTGAGAGAGCAGAGGGATGCAGGGAGAGTGGGGGAGGGGGGGTTATCAGAGGGCAAGAGGATGTGCTGTATATATGAATGACAAATCAAAGGGGTTCGTAAAGACAAAAGAAAACAGCGATGGGAAATTAATTTGCACAGGCCCCTCCCTCATTTGGCTCGCTTTGGCTTTGTTACGTCTGCAGGTGGAAAAAAGAAAATCAGCTTGGGCACATATTAGATAACAGCACTCACCCTCCGCTCCCCCTTCTCCTCCTCCTCTCCCTCTCATCACACATTTTCAATTCCCCTCCACAGTCCAGTTCACCAAAACAATAAAACACTTATTGCGCACATATGCATGTTGGTGGCTCCTCCACCCACCATGATTACGATAATGAACGCTGTGACAAAAGAAGACCTCCAATTACCAGCTTCTTCAAACCTAATTGGCTGGAGATCACTATCACTCTCTAATCTGATGCGCTGTGCCTCTAAACTGGAGCGCACGGTCGTGGAGCCGTGTGCTGGAATCATGTGGAAACTGTGGAAAAGCCAACAGAGCACTGTGGTGCACATTCCCACAGTCCTATGCACTAACAACTGGGAGATGCACCAGTACAACCAGTCTACATTCATTGGCCACTGAGCAACTCTCAGCAGCTGGTGGCTAAGTGCCTTTGTCCAAGGGCACCTTGACAGTACACTGCAAAAAATCCCAGTCTAAAAAACAGGCTAAAATATTTTGTAATGTACAGGGAATTGCTAGCATCACAAAAAAGCAACAACAAAAAAAAAAGACTTGTTGAAAGTTGAAACTCAAATAAAAATCAGGCTGCTATGTGATTCTATCTAACAATCTGAAAACAGATTACTTGTCTTTTTAATTCACCTCAGTCAATGAGTTAATAACACATGAATTATTTAAGATGGTAAATGGACTTTTCTAGTCTATTGACCAAACTTGAGTTGCTTTAAAATGTATGTCTCATTCACCCATTCACACACACACACACACATTTACACACTGATGGCACTGCATCAGGAGCAGTAAGGGAGTTCAGTGACTTGTTCAAGGACACTTGGACAGGATCGAATCAGGAACTTTCCGAATACTAGATGTTTCCTCTAATTCCTGAGCCACGCTGAGAGAATTCATCTGCGTCTTTACGCCTAATAGTGAGGAAATTTACAAGAAAACTGAGCTGCAAGATTTAAATACATTATGTCATTTATTAAGTCAATTTGTTTAAGTTTAATAATGTAAATTGTGCTTGACAAGATTATTAATCTTGGATGGGATGAAATAAGATTGAAACATCCTAAAATAATACACAATTACTTTTTATAGTGACTCTTTTTACAGTGTATTCTAGGTGTTTAAACACCACTTTTTTCTTTAGGCTACAACAGTGCACTTATTTACAGTTTTTATAATATAATTTAAAGATTTACAAGCAAACTCTATATGACTTAAAGAAAAATCTTTATTTTGCACACGCAGACATGTCCACCACTTAGAGTTATGATCAGTGTCTGCGTTGGCAGCCGAAACACAAGCTACTTGGGCTGAAGTATATCACTGATGTTTCCAAGAGCACAAAGACAGAGAGACTCTTTATTTTAGGCAGGCATGGCAGGGGGCGACCTGAGGAGCTATGAAACAGGGGGCCTCTTGAGTGCGACCACCCCAAAGACAGCCGCGCTGCCGGCGCTGAAACTGTGAGAGCTGCACAGGAATTTACCGTGACAGCGGAAACAGCCTCTCCTCAGGTGGACGTTCATAAAGACAGAGCCAGGGCGCGCGCGCACACACACACACGTCCAGACCTTGGCAGTGAACCCTGCCAAAGCTCACCTCCCTGTAACCTTGGTGGTGGGATTCTAGGAAAATGTAAGCCTTTCCTCACCTTTTGATCCTCAAAATGTTCTCAGCCTCACTGGTACAGGGCAGCCCTGTCAACACAGTGTCAGATTAACACTCATATTATCGTATTCCTCAAAGAGCAAACATGTACACTAACTATTAAATCTGAAGTCTGCCTTCCTGCAACTTTCAACATCTAAACAAGACATTTCTGCACTGACTTGTATGTTTATGTATGAGTGCAACTAGTTGGTTCCTAGAAGCCTTGTTTCCCGGGGGCATAATTAGAGGGGGAGAAACACTTCCTGTTACAAGAACAAGTATTTCAAAAGTAGTGGTACTGGGGCCTTGGTATGGACCAGGACGGGGGCTGTTTACATCATGGTACCAGTGCTTTGTTGAGAGTCCAAAAAAACCTCACGTGGCAAAAGTGAAACCAAGGGAGCCATTATAACATCCTTGTTGCTGTTGTCAAACTAAAGACGGGGGTAGAAGCAGGGGCAGGCCTGTGCTTGATCAGCAGGGCCCCTTCAGCAGGCGTCCAACCAGAGCTAACCTGAACGTGCACTAGTAACCAAGTCGATCTACTGTACCTGAGGGCAGAACCATTCCTTGGTTCGGATCCAGATCAATCAGCGAGGTATGCCTGTGAAGAAAGCCTGAACTACGGTGACCTGGCAGCGCAGGATAAAACAACATGCACCCTGGCTCCACTTCCAAGTATTTCCGGAGTGCACCTTGGGCCTATTTCACAGTGAACCCACATATCGTCTTTCAAACTGAGAAGTAAGTGAATTTGTGTGCATAAGAGCACAAGTATGTATGCGGGCATGCATGCGCCTACGTATACGTACGGTCGGCACATATGCACGTGTGTCGCTAACATGTGTTTCTGATGAGTCAATATAGATCTGCATTTCAAATAAAGATAATGGGAAGCAGAGCAAGAGTGAATGAAAGAGAGAGGGGTGAGGGGGTGGAGTATGGTATCTATAGGTGGGGGGGGCGGCATTCCTGAGGACTGATGTCGGAGGTGAATTAAAAATATCCCCGGCTGCTTGGAGGGGGTCCAAGGCGGCTGACACACACCGCTCAGTCAGGGAGCTTGCTGCTGATCCAGTAAGCGCTCACTCACGGCCAATTATGCTCCCTGTGATGTGTGTTCAACCCCCCTCCCTCTACACCCCCAGCCCCCCCGCCATCCCCCCACCCAGCCACCCTGCCTTTACCCCTCTAGCAACACTAGCTATAGAGAGAAAGCTGTCAAAGAGCCAGGATCAAACCTCCAATCAAACGCTGGCTGTCACACACCCAGGTGATGATTAATGGCTTGTATTCTCTGACCCAGAGAAGAAAGGAGAACAGAGAGCGAGCTACAGATGGGAGTTTTCAACTCATTACAAAAGCACAGTAACATGTGTTGCGAAGACCAGGCATCTTCCCCGTGTTCATGCAGCCCCACAACTGGCACTGGCAGGCAATTACGGTGTTGAGAGATGAAAGCTTCACTCCATGTAGAAAGCGAGTTTGTCAAGATTTTCTTCACTTCCTGGGCAAATTAACAAATTAGATACACAGGGTTTTTTTTTTTGCTATTCACCTGTGTCTCACTCCCTCTGACCAGAGGTTCTCGCTTCTTTTTCTCACATGCACACACTCGCAGTGAGGGTCTCACCACTGGCGTCCAACCATGTTCTGCGGTCGAAACCAAACACTGGCCTGTTTTGACTGGACGTGATCCTTGTTTCCGGGCGGAACGCTGCCAGAGGCGGATTGATGGCTCTCACCCAGAGGAGGACGTTTACAGGAAAATCCTCCTGGCTGGAATTCTCCTTCCTTTCATATTGGACTCAAGAAACACAGGGTTCGCAGTCATGGCTGCGCCAGGGCAAAGTGCTCCCCAAGTGATAATGAAGGGGATGTGGCTGTGTGCATATCGCCACACACACACTACTTCTGTACTTCTGTGCTTCTGGGAGCCATCATTGACATAATGGTTTCTCTAGCCCATAGCCCTAAACTTTACAATCACAACTACAGGCCTAACCCCAACCATTAATCTAAACCTAATCTTAAAGAATAATTCTGGTTTGTTACAATTTGGGTTTTTAACCATCATATCTATAAGTTATGATGACATTGTGCTTACTGTCTCTCATGCAACAGAGCAGTACAACTATGGTACATATGGAGGGTCAAAGCTGAATCAGAGAACTGTAATGGATGTTTAAAATGGGCAGTTTGGGTAGTAGTTTTACCATTTTCCTTTGTTTTTTCTTCAAAATAAACTTACCTTGTTGGTTTGTTTAAAACCTGTCTGATCATCTGAGTTTTCTTGTTTCTTTCTGACTCTGACTCTGACTTTTTAGCAATGTCATCATATTCCCAGATACCAGCAGTTGACTATTGTTGTTACAAATATGGCCAAAACTACAAAAATAAGACCCAAGTTCAGATTCAGCTTTAACTTTAAAACCAAGTCTTAACCCCCAAACAGCCCTTTACAAAAAACGATGATTAGTCCTGACTAACATAGAAGTACATAAATACACACAGATATCCTCAAATACGCACAAACACACAGACACTGCTACAAAATTCCATGTATTTAAACATTAAAGACGATACTTGTACACACAACCCCACTCCCTGTCCTTCTAGTTTACACATATGCACTAATAAAGAAGTACTTGCACAAGCATACACACAGACCTGCAAACAAATCTGATTTACAGTAAGTGTTGCAGGCTGCCTCTTCAGTGAACTTTTTGTGTACCAGTCATCTCTTACACACACACACACACACACTAGTTGAATCCATATGAATGAAAAAGCTCCTCCGCCACATTCCTCCCAGGCTGCAGGAAGACAGACCAGTTGCTTCCGCAGCGGATCGATAGAGGAGAAAGACGAACACTGGAGATTAAAGTAGCAGAGGAAGAAATAGAGAGACGGGGGAAAGACAATAAGAAGAGAGGAAGGAGGGAAGAGGTGGGGCAGGATGCGAGGGGGGGTATCGGAACAAGAGCAAACATACACAGAACTTTGATATTGCTTGTGTTTGTGTTGTCTAACTGGTAATGCTATTGTTCTCTATGGCAACATACTAAGAGATGTACTGCAAAAAGAGAGAGGAAGGGGAAAAAAGAAGAATGGAAATGAGTGAAGATGAGACTAGACGAGATAGAAAGAGACAGTGAGAGCGCAGAGGGAGGAAGAGAGAGAGACGGGGAGTGGTGACAGTGATAGAGAGCGAGCGGACTCTTGGGACAGCAGCAGAGGCGAGTCCATCGATCCAGGACAGCGAGCTGGCTCACATTTCACCTCCTCAGCAGTAACACCGGCGCTTTGCCATGGAACTGAGCCCTATATTCCGTCTGGACAGGGTCACCTCCACTCTATATACGTCTGTCTTTGTGTTTGCGTGTGTGTATGTGTGTGAATGTGTTTGTGTGGAGTGCCAGGAAAACAGATCTGAAAAAGAAATGTCTGGTCTGGAAGACTTAAAATCAGAATTTTCTTTCAAAAGAAAAATCGATGATCAATCAGTCATGGAGAAATACTTTAAAGATCGTGATAGAAATTAATAACACAGCAAAGACAAGGAAAACAAAACCACTATGATACTGATAATAATATTTATGATATGATGCTATCCACACCCCCCAATGAAGTGTACTCCAGCCAAAGAACATTTTGAGCGGGACCTTTGTTGCGCTGATGTACAACCACATGGCATCTGTCCACTCTATCCAATTTGGATCATCCCCTCCCTAAGTCACATGCCATCTTCATCGGGCATGGCATGGGGAACTGATAGCCTGAATGAATCACGTCCATCTGTAAGTGGCGGGGCAGCGAGGGGGGGGGTTGGGGACCGTGCCGGCACTCTCAAAGCTGTCCACTGTCATCCAAGAGGGCCAAGTTGTGTGACAGACGAACGAGCATGTGGCATCTCCCTGACCCCTGAACCGGAAACCTTTCCCCTGTCTGCCCCCACTGTGGCTAACGGATGGCCCAAGAACCTCAGTGATCACCGGGCACTGGGGATCTTTTATGTGAGTGGACAATCACATCAGAAAAGGTCGGGGTGGGGTCAGATCAGACACAGGTGAACTTTGACCCTTTGGTGTGGGCCATGGATTGTGGTATTTGGGTAGGATGTGTAGAAGCTTTTATAATGTTGAGACTTTAGACAGATGACAGGTAAGATTGATACAACAGTTAGCAATGAGTATATGTATGGAAATAGACTGCACAGACAAGCTAAAAAAAATACATACAATTACAAATAAAGAGAAACCTAGACTATGACAAATCTTCTCCTCACCCCAACCTCATATCACCCTTTCCTGTGTGAGTGCGGCTACAATGGTAAGCATAGTATTCCAGCATCTACGCACTTACTTTAGGCTAAAACTGTCTTAAACACCATTTGAAATGGGTCCGGCTCCGGGGTCATTTTTCCAGGCTAGATGTTTGACTTCGACCACATGTTTATTTTGGCTCTGTGCCATTTCCAACTGGGAAGGTAATGTCCACTTTTTTTCTGCTTTGGATTTTTGATTCTCAGCGTGATCTGCAGTAGTAGCAATTCTTTCCAAGGTTTCTGCGGGGTTAGGGTCATCCGAGTTGAATTTTAGACTTCTAAAAGGACACTTTTAATACCACACAGAATGCTGTTTGATATCTGTATTAAGCTCATACTGGTCCTAATGAAGGTTAAGACTCTTCAAGGCCTTTTTTTGAGGAAAGTAAAATCAGTGTTTTTAAAGACTTTTCAAGACCTGCAGATATCCTGTCATGCATTAGAGGTATCTGATTAAACACTATATCTTAAGTACTGCTTATTTGAGCTTTAAGGTGGGTTTACACTCTTCTGACTGATATGACAACAAATTGCACCAAAATGAAGAAAAAAGCAAATTTGGCCACTATCACAAGTGCTAATTATTGAGGCTAGTTGCGTGCGAGAGGTTGCTAGTTCTTTGCGTATTATTTTTTTTAAACTGAGTCTACCACAGAGTAAAAGAAAATCTACAATTTCCCGTTTCATATCTTTCCAAGAAGAGTCTGAGGGCTGGCTAAGGACTGTTTTCTGGACCCGGACCAAAACCTTTTCAGCACCAGTTGGGTTTATACCCCACCTGACAAACATGACCACCCAGCAGGCCAGTGACATTTACAGTGAGCCGTTTCAGCCCATTAGCCAGCATCAGATCCTCACACTGGGGGCACCTCGTGAGTGACATGACCAGCGGTTCCAGGATTTAACTGAACCCCAGTACCGCCGCCACCATCACCACCCTCCTTCTCTGCCTCCGCTGGAACAATAAAAGCTTGGTACTGTAACAGGAAGAGGAAATACGGTTCCCCGCAGATTCTTTCCTGCTGTTATTCCTGCTACTATTTCACATAAATTCACACCCGAAATCAAGGCTGATGAAATGACAAAGGGAAGCCGTGGCTAACAGCTCACATCCTCTTCGAGAGAGGGTGTGTGTGTGTGTGTGTGTGTGTGTGTGTGTGTGAGTGTGAGAGAGAGAGAGAGAGAGAGAGAGAGAGAGAGGGAACCAGATATCCCACCAGAGTACATTCTGCTTACAGTTGGATATGAATCATTAATTGAATTATAAATAGTATGAAAAAAACAACTTTGAGGAAGAGACAAACGACTCTTAAAGAAGATCTTTTAATCATGATTTCACCGTGTCTTGGACAGTTTCATAAGGTTAATTTTCTACATTCCATAGCCTAAACGTCTGAACTCACACTGATCCAAGGTCAGAGTTAAAAACCACAGAGGACCCTTCAGACAGGATCCCTAAACTCACAGTCCTCTTGTCCCAGGTCGGCTCCAGAGCTCGAGGGACAGATCTACAGCGCTGCTAAACTAACATGTCTCTGGTCTCGGGTCAGAAATTAAACACGGGGAGAAGGGAGGGGGCTACAGTATGATTTTGGCCCCGTGGCGGCAGACGCTTTTCACTGGAAGTTTATTTTCGTTCAGAGCCATACCGCTCAGATGCAATCAAAACATCCATGTACATAACTGCACACACACACTTTCAAACATAAACACACACATTAGTGATTAATAGGGAAATTCCTCGGACTCTCATTCGCTACAGTGTGCTAGCATCTTGCACAGTCCTGGAAATGAGGCTTATTTATACATCTTTCCTCAACAGCAGACAAAAGACCCTTCACTACCACAATCTGTACTTGTTTTTTTCAGAAAAGTTAGCCCCTCGCTCTCTCTCTCTGACCATCTGGCTGGTCAAATGGATAGTAGCCTCAAAGGTCAAGGCAGCTATGGTCCATCGTGACCCTGTCAATATCACCGCTTCACTTATCTGTAATGGAAGACACTTTGTGAGGCTGACAGTCAGGTGGGGGGTCATGGATCGGGTGCTGTGCGCGAGAGTGTGTGTATGTACATGTGGGAGTGGTGACTGCGTTCAAATGAGCGCAAGTCAGGATCACAGCCAGGACTCTGCCCTTCAAATGCTCATCAGTCAAGGGGCGCGCCGGCCAACTGTGTGCGTTGATACACAATGAAAGGCTAAGTAAGTGTGTCGCTTGGCTCTGGGAACTATTACACCCCGAGTCCTTGACACACTGACTAAGTAATACAATGTCTTGCAGGAGTAGCAGAGCCTATAAAAAGCCGCGTTGGAATGACAGCAGGGGCTGTCCTCCCTGTAGCCTGCTGTGATAGCGCATACGTTCCTGCACTGGAGCCAGATAATAATGAAATGCTGGTGTCAGACAGGAGACAGGGGAAAGAATCAGGTCAGAATGGTACATGCACAGCAGCTGAAACTGGTGTTATTCTACCTGCTTATGGAACCAGTACTCACCACAGGACCAGACACACACACACACACACCAATACAGAGTTTGAACAGTAACCTGACTGCTTTCACCGTGAGAAACCAAAAGCAACGGTAACCAAAGCAAATCCAGCATGCGCATAGTATGTAAGGCAGCGCAGCATGCCGCACAAATGGGAGCGATGACATGTGTAAGGAGGATGAGCGAAAGCAGGCCAGATAAATGAAGCAGAGTTCGGTGGAAATTTTCCTCCATAAATATATTATGCCTCTGACAAAGCTCCCACAGAGAGGAAAGAGGGCCTTTCATTCAGCGAGAGGAGATCTGTCTCTTCTCCTCTTGCCCCTCATTTCCCCCCCTCTCATCCCGTCTGCACTCCTAGAGAGCATCTGAAGCCCATTCTCTCTCCTCTCTTCCCCTCTCCATCACCCGCAAATATAACAACGTCTCTCTCCCTCCCTCTCTCTCTCCGCGACAAGACGAAAGGCTGCTCCTAATTGTACTCAGCCAGCCACGGAGATTGCAGAGACCTGGAAAGGAGAGGAGAGGAGGTGAGGAGGAAAGAGGAGGAGAGAAGGTAGGGAAAGAGGAGCTTTATGTAAAGGAAGAAAGGAAGAAATGAAAGATGCTTGTTCAGTACTACAGGCTTGACACTCTTCTTGGCCTCGCTCAGCCAGGTCTCCATGCCTGAGGCCAGGGAGGAGGGGGAGAAAGATGAGGGCGAGGGAGGAGGAGGAGGTCAAAGATTAAAACAGCTCCACCACGAGCAAAAAAATCATGCAAGAGGCATGCCATGCATTGTGAAAAGAGTTATTCATGTCAGCCAGAGATGGCGAGAGAGAAACAACATTTAAAATGACAATGACAGTGAACAGACACATGTAATTTGACTTGGCAACATCTGAAGACGCCTGGCCCTCGATCCCTCCTGCCTGGCCCACCATGGACCACATGACACCCGCCTGTACCACCCGACGCCAACGCCACACGACACTGAGCCAGCCACCCTGCAGCAGGAGCCATCACTGGCTGTGGCGAAGAAGGCTATGAGGAAGAAAAATGTTGGATTTGATTATACTATTGAGGCGCCCACCTCTGAAGAAAAGTATTAACCAGACTGTCAAACATTATCGTTATCGTATTTAAAAGGCTGATGGTTTGTACAAGCCGGGGTTCAAAGTTCTCACAAGACATTGGCCATATAGCTGACGCGATCAAGGTCTAATAGTGAGTTTAATGTGTACAGAGTATCCTGACTGGTGACCAAGGTCAATAATGTGTGTGTGGTAGAGATTGAACTCAACTCATGAACCATGCGTCCGATTCCCTGTTTGTCATTGACTGGAACTGATAATTTTAAGGGCTTCATTCATGCTACATTATGCAGGTAAATTCCATGAAAATGAGTTTTAGTTTATTCACTTTGCCCTGGGTGATTTCATACATGCCTGCCCCTCACAGCTTTCATTAGGTTTCTCAAGGCCGTCAAGACAGCCTCATTTCTGGTCACCTCCAGCTCAGGCTCATATAATGCGCTCAGAGGAATAAGAAGTTTTATTTATTCATGAGCTATGAAAAGAATGGCGCGGTGGGATTTTACCTGCTAGGATTCCAATGTGTGACTCCACATTACTATAATTATTAAACAAAGTCCTGAAAGTACGCTGCCCCAGGAAGGGACCATGTGTGTGTGTGTGTGTGTGTGTGTGTTTTAAGTCAGTGTGTGACTGACACTGCAGCTCATGGTGTACTACGCGTCTCCCGAGTAGCACTTCCACCATCCCACAGGCCAAACATGCACACACACACACACACACACACACCCCCTGCGCGAAGGCGCCATCACTGCATATCGTATTTAACACGAGCCCATGGAGTTTCTGCATATTCACATCCATGTTTCCTGTGCCCCTATGCTGCGTGCACAATACCAACCACTTAACATTTAGCAAATGGCAGATCAGCCCCAGAAATTTTCCGACTTTATCGCCTGGAAAGCTCATTATTTACCTTTTTGATTAGAGCGATAAGAGTTATGGAGGACGGTGGCTTGAGAAACAGCTACATTGATCACAGTTGTATCTGGGTCGAACTGTCTGAGCCAGGCATGCAAGGTGAGCAGAGCCAATGGCATGTGTGTGTAGTGGCTCTGAGCCAGATGGAGCCTCAAAACAAAACTTTCACAAGGTAACTCCAAGAGGCCACAAGATGATTAAAGGATAATAAAGATAAAACACAGTAATGAATAATGTTATGGAATTAGATGTATTTATTTCATTTTGTCTTATTTTTTGAAAAATAAAATTATATGTAAATACTGGATACTTTACTCTCTGGGCCTCTGAAACCCATTAACAAAACAATCTACACAGGAAAAACCACTGCCTATAACTTATGGCTACATCTATACAAGGACCTGTGACGAGGGGCGCAAGTAGGGCAAGAATCATTGTTAGTATTATTAAATACTGGTGATTAATTACTGAAAAGGTGCTAGTGGTGCAAATGCCATTGCTATTTCACAGAGCCCAGTAGGATGTTCTCACAGAACCTTTAGAATGAGAGGCAATTTTTTTACCAGAAAAAAAATAAACCAAATACTCAAGTTACAACCACTAGGAGTCAGTGCCAAAAAGGCTGGGAACCACATGATCTAGCCTAGTTTAGCCGCATTGTGCATAACTTTGCAGAGAGGATACACACACCCAAATATGTTCGCCGAGAGTTCAGTCCAAAAAATAGGTTAGTTAGCAAATAATCCAGCATTTGATTTTAAAACCAAGGAAACAGAATAGGCCTAAATAGTGGTTGGGGCCCATTTTATTCTAGGAAGACTTTATGAAAAACATAATGGTATATAGTCAGGGATATATTGAATATTAGGATACAATTTCACTGTCTCCATATCTGTCAAACAACAACCAGTGAGGGTATTTAGAAAGTATGTGCACTTCTGTTCGTGACTGTATTCTCACCTCTGCCTTTAATGTAAACCAGATGTATCGATGATGACTTTTCTCCACCCGCCTTTTCATTTGCTACCGACGGATGCTGACCCGGGCCGCTAGCCGCCCGGGTCCTGTCGGCCTGCCGCCTCTCCGTCTCTCGAGGAGGAGGTGGGAGACGCCGAGCCCAGCTGCTTAACACGGTGATGACCGTAACGCAGCAGCCGCTGTGCTGAACAACACGGCCAATCACCTCCATTGCTGCAGTGGAGGGGAATGGAGGCCCGACGGACACAGAGAGCATCAGCCAAACACAGGTCATTGTCCACAGACGCCCGTGGTGGTGGGAGGGTGGTGAGAGGGGCATGACAGGACTTTGTGCGGGTGTTTTCACAACCTCGGACCGGCTTCAAACCCGGTGACAGCTATATTTATTTCATATCCTGGTTTGTTACCAGGATTACAAGGATTAAAATAATAAATCACGGTGTTGGATTTTCCTCCCATTTTGATCAGGCGGACTTTAAAGCAGCATAAAAGTTTGTGAGCAACCTGGAAGCTTCATTTACAGATGTCCTCTGTCAAACTTAGCCAAACTGGCTGCTGATGAGTTTTCATTTAACTGGCTGATCTGCTGTAGATCTAGTCCAAGTGTCTCTACTGCCCCTATAGACTGTCTCACCTACTGTTGCATGTTGGACCTAATACACTGCAAATACAAATGTAATTTGCGTTTAAAAGAGAGCTGTGATTCATCGAAGAAACCACCTACCCACTGTTTAGCCCACATTATTGTAAGGTTATTTTAAAACAGCACAATTGATGTATCAGTTTAAAAAAAAAAAGAATTACTCCTGAAGTATCCAAAAGTTGTTGGGCATTTTTTCAAAGTATATGCTTGTATATTTAAGATGTCATTTCATTTCATGGTTATTTGATAGGGAGACGAAGTTTACATAGAAAACTGTACAACAATTATCCAATGTGATGCATTATACATTTAGCCACAGCTGATTTCTGATTCCTGTCTCTACAGGGCCTTTTAAGACATGTTTGAGAACCAAAGACTCACACTGATGTAAAACCACTGGATTTTCTTTTAAATGGCGAATGTATGGAACCTTGTATGGGAACCAATGATGGGCAACAGCATATTAGCATCAGTATGGGATCATGTAAACTTTGGTGTAATGATTTTATTGTGTTTTATAAAAGTACAGACTAAACTTTTATCTTCAGGTACTGCATATGATTATCCTTGATTGAGACAATAGCTTACGTTAATTGTTTGATCTTGTCAGTCGTCATAAAATAAAACCCCAAACTATGTGTGATAATAAGTGTCAATAGTTGTTATAAAATGTACAATTATTTTATGGAACCTAAAATAGATTGTCCAACAAATGGCTGGATCAAACCACTCTCAGTGTTGTCTGAAATATTTGAGGTGTGTTTCAGTTAAGTGTTGAGGGGAGGACATGGCAGGATATCTCTAGTTTCACTCTCCGTTTGAGATGTGCAATTATGGTTGTTTCGCGTGAAAAGATGCATACAACCCAGCCTCCCCAAACACAGTGCAATGTTATGTGTGGTGTATCATCACATGCTGTCTGAATGTTGGTATTTGTATGGGATATGCTGATGTGATCAATCCACAGAAAGTTGATAGAATCAAGTAGACTGGATGCCTGTGAGCCGAGCCAACTGGCAGAGCTTGCCAAAGAGGCTTTTCATCAGGCCCTGCAGGGAAGTTGATAGCGTTCCCGATGGGACTCTTTCAGCCTGCAGACATACAGGCGGGCAGAGCTGGGTGAGCGCTTTGGCACCGCAGTGGAGCCGGTATTTGGTGGAGAAAATGTCATACACACCTCCAGGCAAGAGGGAGATCACACCTTCACACTACTATTGAGTTGACACACACTGCCATTCCTGCTGGAGGAGCAAACGAAGCAGGAGGGCTGCTCGAAAAGCCGCTGCTGTTGGAGATGGCTTCTTCATGTATCGGGGGCCTTAATAGGCTGCTAGGTGATTTGCTCATAACGCTGGGCACCGAAAGATTCTCTTCTGTTGGGTTTTAATTAATAAGTACGTTTGAAGGCCCACAATGCACGGAGGACAACACAGTGACTCAGGCTTTACGTTTGTTTGAGTCGTACTCAAACTCCCACTGAGGTGACCACATAAGCAGGAGGTGCTGACATCTTTCATAAACTATTTTCACTCATGGTTAAAAACACCTTTTTAGATCTACCAGAGTGCAGCTCACAGTTCTGATACTGGAGTGTAGAGTCATGTTGCGTATGTCAACGCTATCTTTTCTCAAGTTGGAAAACGAATGTCACTAGGTAAAATATCATGTAAACTTGTTGTGGTTTCATTAACAAAAATATCTCACAAAAGACTTCTACAGTTTCTTCCTTAATGTTGCAGACAAATACTTGGACAAAATTGTTAAAGCGTTTGGTTACATATGCAGTCTGAACACTGTTTGATTTTGATAGCGATGCTGTCATATGTGAACTTATTCTCAAGAGTTATCCAACAAAGTGTCAAGCCAATCTTCAATTCGTCAAAAGATAATTAGTTCAACCAGCAGAAAATAAGTGCTATATAACAACAGTACTGTAAGGAGAACCAAACTAGTACAGAAAATAGATGCATCAAAATCTTTACAAAATGTTTTAGACAGTGTCAACCTCAGGTTCTGTTCAAATGATGCTACCCCAATTTACCACAACATTTGGAAAGTGTTAAGACGATGTGACCCATGAGTGATGATGACATTTGTCTCTTAAATGGACCATGGGCGCCACCTGTGGATTATAAGTGTATCTGCACCTTAAATGCTCAACGTACTACTTGAAATGTAAATACAATCCATTGACCCTTAAAAAAAAAAAAAAAGAGTTAGATATGAAACAAGTCCCAAAACATGAGGAAAGAAATGTTTATCCTTAGGAAAGAAAGGCTGCTTGATCAAGGGAAGTTTGTAGCTGCGTATGTTTCACAAAACTACTTGGTCCTAGAGACCAGACATTGTTCCAATCTGCAGAGGGAAACATTCAATAAACAGTGTCTTAATTCACTACCAAAATGTCAGCTGTTTGGGAGTGATGTAATCTTGTGTGTTTGTAGCGGTTTTGTGTCTGCATAGTTTAGGGAACCATGTTGAATCCAAGGATATTGTCTGGTGGTCAACTTTGTGTCTCAAAGGAAACCCCAACTGATGAAGATGCAGCAAGGAAACACTTGAGTTATTAGGACAAGGGTAGTAGGACATCTTACAGCAAAGATCATTTTAATGAACCAAATATTCTGAACAACTAAGTGTACACTCATGTAAAAGGAAAATGAGAAGATATGACAAAATTCATCACATCGAATTCCACTCAATCTTTAATCAAGACGTGGATTACAAATTCTCCAAAAAACTGTGCTCAGCGCGTATGGGTAAACTAGTCTTACCCATTGAGGTCTTTAAAAACCTGTTCAAGTGTGACTGAAAACGTCTGAACATTTAAAGGCAGGTCTTTTTGTTGTCATTTTCACAAAAAACAGGAGAAAGATTGAGAGACAACAGAAAAAAAAGAAAATCATGAAGAAATCCGCTGGCTTTTTTTCTAAGAGAAAGAACGTCTGCCGAGGAACGACACTGATGACATCATCAACGACAACAAGGACAGCTCTTGCCACATGCTGCCTCTGCCTGGTCCTATATACTAACTTAAAAAAGGGGAGGGGGGACAAAAAGCAACAGGACAAAAGAGAGGGAGAAAAGCAGAGGAGAAAGAAGTAGAAAGGATTAGGGAGGAAGTGACCTGAGAGGATAAGCGAGTTGTGGTTCTGTCTGAATTACCACCCATCTGGGTCAGCTGTGATGTCCTTCCTGAGTAAAGGCAGGGGTTATGGGTCCAAGCTCTAATGAAGCCCTACTCTCAGTCTGTTTGTGGTGTGTTTTGAAGGTGGTCTTCCTCCAGTTGCGTAAATAACCAACCAACCAACCATAACTCAACATGTTTTACATTGTCCGAGTCTGCTGAAGATCTTTTGAGTGCGTATCTTCTCTAACTTTCACTGCCTGTTCCACTTTTCAGACGCTTTTTTCTTTCTTTTTCGCCCTGGTCTCCTTGATTGGCACTTGTATGAACGAGTCTGACCAGTCTGAGGAGGCTTTCAATCCTTCACAGTCTGCTCCTCTGTGGGTCACCCGCTACCTGAGAGGGTGTATTATCCATTCAATTTGTTTACAAGTTTGATCATTCCTAGGCAGTCTGTGCACTGAAACTGTCTGAGCGGAGCATTGTGCTGAGACAGGAGATGCTTCTTTAGGAGCTCAGCCTGACTTTCAAGGTGGCAGAGGGCTCCTTTTACTCTCCCATCATCCTCCTCCTCTTCATCCTCATCATCATCATCAGGATAGTCCACCAGTCCCACTAATCCTCCCCAGAAGACAAGGCACATGGACACATTTATTCATCCTGATCAATGGTCAATTGAAAATTATTAATTGGGATCATAAGCTACCTGTCTGCTATAATATGTAAGATGTATATTTAGCAAATAACTTAGCAGTCATATGTTTTAAAGCTTAACTTCAAAGTCCCTTCATAACTCTACAACTCAAGTCTCTCAATCAGTTCTGGGAAAATTTTCAACACAAAAACACTGTTACTGCTCAGCTAACTGTCCTGAATTGTCTCTGTATTGTGTTTCATCTTCATTAATTTTGAGATTCTTCTTCTCTTGTATGGATCTCTTGTGCATCATTCTCATTATATCTTCATTTTCTTCCTTTTTGTGCACAGGATGTTGCAATCTTTGCTAAATGCACTCGACCCAATAACCACTGCCTCCTTGTGCCATTCTTAGTGTCTCCCCTGTTTTTCCTGGTTTAAATAAAGCTACTGTTAAAATCATATTAAGCTCCAATGGCACACTGGTTATATGACCATTCTCTCTACTATTAAGGAATAAGGATTGTGTGAGTTGTGTAAACTGACAGCCCAGTGTGAAGTTCATAGTTAAAGCTCAATTTCCACCAAATTCATCCTCCATTTAAGTAGTGTTAGAAACAGAACAAAGACAGACAAGATCATTTTTTGCTCGGCCCTAATAAGCAGCAGGTTAACACTGCAGATGAGTGAACTTTCCTCATGAGACCCTAATAATTAACACATTGACATTTACCTTGTGGTTACAGCTGTGGTGGAGGGTGAGCCTGCGGCCCCTGAGCCCGGAGACCCCGTGATCCCGGAGAGCCTGGATTCAGTGAGGCAGATGAAGGGGGTTGGACAGACTGTTTTAGTGGAGCCAGAAAAGGAGAGTCGCTGGGGTTCTGTCACTGACAAGCTGACTTCCGTACTTTTGTCCTGTGTCTTCTACTGGGGTGCAGAGGGATAGGGTGGACAGGAAATGGTCATTCTCTATTTATGTTCTATATTCTTTCATTTCCTGGAATAAAACAAAATTTACCTTCTGAAACATAAACTTATTTGGGTTCTTGTCTCTTTCTCCATGAAACTTACTGCAAATATGTAAATGCATGCATAACAACTTTTCTCCGACAGTATTCTATTCTCAGTAATTTTCAAGAAGTCCAAGCTCGTTCATCCAAGAATTCAGAATCCCATACACCTGCTGCAGAGTTGTCATTTTCAAACAATCAAAGCCATCTACCACTACTGATATAATGACAAAACATCCAACTTAATAACTACTTGTAACTACAACATGTGCTTTCCAACTACAGTTTCATCCAAAAATATAGCAGGAAAATGATTGCTTATTTACATTTTCTCTCCATGAGTCTATTATAGGTTCCAGCGGAGGTCTTCCTCACTCTTCATCTTGTCAGAGGAGGAACCACTCACCCCACCGTCTCCAGGTCATCATCCTCATCTGTGTTGGAAACCACATCTCCTCTTCATCCTCCAGGGTCCGTACAAGGCCACGACGTGAAACGATGATTCCTCAGAATGGACTCCATGCTGCAGAAGATAATTCACAGCATAGTAAGCACATCAAAACACATATATCCATATATAACGCTTAAACCAGCTTCTCTGCACTTCATAACTAGAGCTAACACAACTAAACTCACACCACGCCATTCAGTAATGTCCAGTCAATTCCATTTCTCCCACTTTGGAAGCAAATATGACAAACTGCACCCTTAATCCTGTACTTAACTACCTAACGTAAACAATACAGGGTATTTCTACAGATACTGGTTAAGAATAAACAAAATGGCTTCACTGGAGAACAGGAGAACATTGACTTCAATGTTATACCCCGTGAACTCATGCACAAAAGAAAGACAATACCAATAAGAAGTAGTTAAAATAAATGTCCTAGAGGAAAAGCAAACCTTTATTGGAATGATGAATTAAATGAGTTATGGGCTGACTCGCCTCAGCTGAGAAAACATTTTAAACAAGGATCAGAGTAAGAAGGATTCCCAAGAAGTGAATGTAAAATCACAATCTCTTTTGATAGAAGGTTGAGTTACTACAGACGCTTAAAAAGAGGAAAACCCCGTGTTAGAACAATTACAATTTAGTAATCCACAGGTATTGTAGGAAAATAGATATACAAGTTAGACTCAAAAGAGCAAGTTGATTCCTGAGATTTAATGAAATTTCAGAATCATCTCTGAGACTAATCAGATATTAAATGGTGGAAGTAGATTACAGTCACTTATGCATTAAATTATTCCTTTGAATGGATTTCATTTTACATCAGAGGAAGAAAAAAGGATTGAAATGGAGTTGAAAGTCTTAAAAGTTGTATGCTCAATGATGAAACCAATGTTGAGGGGTGCAGAATGTGGTAGATAAAGTTAAGGCAAATAAAGCTGTGGGTGTGGTGGAGAATTCTAAATGAAAGTCCAAAGTCCAAAT
>BRZM01002653.1:47658-74800 GCA_033238685.1 Lates japonicus | reverse complement strand
GCTGGAAAAGATTTTTTGTGCTCACAGTCCAGAAGTAACATGGTAAGCACTCATAGATAATTGCCATAAAACAGCTTTCTATTTCCCAGATTTCAAACACAAGATGAAATGTTGCCAATTAGAAAAAAGTGGAAAAAGAAATTTACAATGTTTCAAAAAGCTGCTGAGTAAACATTAATTTGGTGCACTTCTACTCGCCTGTAGATCAATTTGGCCTCATAGGTCAGCTGTTAGCCTACTGTTGCACACAGGTGCAAATTGCTTATGGAAAAAAAACATTTGGCCAATTAAGTTGGTTAAAATTTTCCTGTTGTTGCTCTAATATCCGACAAAACAGATTACATGGTCAGGAGAGTTTTCCTAGTTAAACAGATAAATGAACATGGAGATTTAAAACAGATTTTACTGCAGTAGACAAAATAAAAGGGACTCATTAGGAGGCTGAATTCCTTTGGAATAAAATTGAATGAAAGCAGTGGCGTGAATGAATAAATTAATCTTATACAAATAACAAATCATTTGCATATGGTGTAAAACACTATTGAAAGAAACATATAGATAATGGTTATACAAAATAATTAAGCGTTTTCATATGACTATGATTGCTAAAAGTACAGGAAAAATTTTGCAAGTCACTTATATAGATTTTCATAATATAGTTTCATGAGGAAGGGGTCCTGACTTTTCTTTAAACAAGTCCTCACTGATTCTCTATTGCTTTAAGATAAACAGATTTTGAGGTTTGAGTTCTGAGTTCTAAACTAGTCTCAAAAGCGTCTCTCTTTAGCATCCATAATTTCAACAGTTTTTGAAGTACAATTGTGAAATAAGAGTCACTTAGCCATTTTACAATTCTAAATTAAAGTCCCGAAGATATGGCATTAATTTCTCAAACATTAAATACTCATGACTGAATAAGCAACAATCAGTTTATTTTAAAAATCTTTAGCTCGAGTTTAACGTAAAAGCCTCAGCTAATCTGCTTCATCAGGACAGTGTGGGTGTGATTTGATTAGATTTATTGATAATCAAAAACCTGACTCCATCATATTCTGATTAGAATGAATAAATGCAGTTAATTTTGGAGGTACAAAAGCATTCTGAGGTCTTCTATTACAGACAGTCAGTGACAGAGAATGAAGGCGAGGAATTTCAAAATTTTATAACTATCTTATATCCTCATATGCTGACTAAGACTGACTGCCCCAATTATATACACAAGATCCACTGTTCTGGATGAAGGCTTTGGCGTAATCTACTATGTAATACTATTAGACAATGAATGACAGAACCACACCATTAAATAAACCAGTGAACAGAAAAGCCATTTACAACAAAATAATACATTGCGTTAGATGGATTTCTAAACTATATAGAGTCTACAGATTAGGGGACTGTTAGATAATGCTCAGGCTGGTATTTAATTACCACATCATCTTAAAGGAAAGCACAGACAGGTGTCAGAACAAATCCACGAAAATACTATAATATCCCTATGCTGTAGCAAAGTAACCTCTGTTGAGTTTTTTATCTTTAGTAAGAACTATGCATATACACAAAAGTATACATAAAAGCTCCTGTTCCTCTGACCTACAGGTGGCAGTAATGCTCAGAGACAAGCAGTAATGCACCAGCAAGAGAGCAGTGAAGCGGAAGACTGCAAGCAAGCAAACATGGATGTAAATATTAGGGTTTTAAAATATTTCAAAATATTAGCTATAAATGCATTCAACACGTTTGTTAGAGGGTACAGGACCTTGGTGCAGTGGTTAGCACTGTATTGCATCACAGGCTGAAACTCAGGGTTGACAGGTTGCATATTTCTCCCTGTGTTTCTCTCTGGTACTCAGGCTTCCTCCACTCTCAGACACTGATTGGGTTGACTAGTGACTCATTACCCACAGGTGTGAGTGTGAATGGTTGTTTGTATCTATATATCAGCCCTGTGATAGACCACCCGACCTGTCCAGGAGTGTACCCGCCTCTCCCAGTGTCAGCTAGAGATGGGCTCCAGCTCCCCACGACCCTCAAGATAAGTGGGTACAGATAATGTTGAATGGATAGATGTTTGTTAGACCTCAAGGACTGCAATGAGTAGAGCTGCGGTAGTAACAATGAATATGAACATCACTTTTTTTTTGCTTAAAAAAAAAAAAAAAATCCACAGAACACCTCCACACGGAAAAGAGCAGGATTGTGTATACAGTGGCTCTTTGATTGTTAAAGCTTAATTATCTGAATTATCTATACTTCTAATTATCTAAAATACATCCCTCATACCTCTCCATACTTATTAGAAAATATGCATCACAGGTCAAGTAAAGGCCAGCACAGTGATCATTACGCCCTCTGACCTTTGTTAGAATTGTACACCCATGTGCAGGAATTGGATGTGTTATATTTTCAAATTTATTCTGAATCTTTAACAGAATCCACCACTTTATTCTGAAGGGCAGAGGGTATATCAAATCCTATAAATACAACTTGACTTAAGTGCTCCTTCAAATGTTTATATATCTGTCTCAGTCTGCACACTCAGTTGATGAATCTGTTCATTTGGTTACGAGCAAACAGTTAGCACAATCTCAAGTCTCCATGAATATAATGCGGCTATTTTATATCTGAATTTAAGAATGTAATTTATAATTCTTCAGCTGAGGCAAAGATTTCTGTGACAGATAGAGAAAGGGGAAACAGTTTTTGATCGTAGCCTGTAGCACTATGTATAGCAATGTGATAGAAAGAGAAGAGAGAGGCAATTGTGTATTTGTTATTCCGTTAGTGGGCTGACCTCATTTCACTGAGTACACAGGTTGAGCAGTGTCAATGATTGGTCACCCATGCTTCCCAGGGCAAGTTAGCAGGCAGCACACTCACAGTAAGAGTCTGAGGCTTCTGATGGTCAAACAGTAGTAGCAGTTAGGCTGCATGCAGCTAAGTGCTAAACTTCTCTCTGCCTGCTGACTCTGTGCTCTGCACTGCTGCTGCTGAGTTCGTCCCTGGGAAAAGGCGAGGTGTTTGGCTACTCAGCTCACCCAAGCCTCTTCAGCACCAAAGCTTGTGCCAGGCTTCCCTGCAGTCCCCAGGCGACAGCTGGCCTCTTTGCAGTTCAAGGCTAAACTGCGGGGATCCGACAGCAGCAGGAAAGCCCGAGATGGGCTAAAGGCCCAGCAGTGCCTGTCAGCTTCAGACTACATCTATCGAGCTTAAATGAGGAAAGTCACATAATGTGAAAAATAAACAAGCTTCAGATGGGTAGGGCAAAAACTATAATGACATCCACGCTCACTCAATGGGACTCTGTCTGTTTCCAGCATCATAGTAAAACTTATGAAACAGCAGGAATGTGGAGAAAAAACATTTTTCTTAGAACTTTACTAACTTGAAAAGATTTGGTGGCAAAATATTCTCACAGCCAAGCTCTAGTATACTTCTAATTTTTCAGTTCTTTTAAATGGAAATTGGAATTAGTATCACTCATTATGATCCAGAGGATGTCTCCCTCTCACCCTCCATGGTGTCTCATCATTTGTTTCAAAAAGTAGGGCAATAGTAGCAGGTAATATCCTCTGCATTTCACAGGAGATGTATTCACAATCTAAAATCTAAAATATCTAGTCAGCAATTGCAGCTCCTCCTTCTTTGATTTCTTAGGTACTAATTTCCTGTTGCCTACTCTGTCACCATTGATATGAAAAACATGCTAATCGCCTCTATGAAGGTGTAGAATACCTGTTCTTATTTTACCCTGATATTATCCAAGATTTCCTCAAACTATCATGCAGGAGCTAAGGTGCCCTGGTGGTGATCAAAAAATTATACCATCCCATGCAATGCAAATGTTTACAAACTCTACAAATCTGAAAATCTGACAGCTCAGTGTTACACAGTGCAGGGTGGAGGCCAATCAAAGCTGCCACTGGTCTCAGTGCTTGGCACTGTTTGTTTACACTAATCATTCTATTGTCCAAAATTAATGTAATTCATTGGTGTTAAAGTGCTACTCATAGCGCCTTTTAACTCTATTTACAGCCAGCAGTGTTTAATTCTTGGCAGAGGCTTGACAGAAGCACAATAGCTGAGCAGAGAGGCAAATGACTAGATGGAGCCTCTCACACTGACTCATTAAATCATAGCAATGGTGCTCTTGTCATTTTGAGACCTACCCTAACCCTGCAGACTATGCCAGATATTGACCAGTATTTTGAGAAAAGCATGTCTGCAGTACACTCTCCTCCAGTTAGCAATTGCCTTTTTTAACTTATTTTTGGGTCTCCCTCATCTGCCTCTGATGTTTTCCTTCGGCAGTGCAGCAGGCATTCAATAAAACATCCCACTCTGAGGATATGTAGAGATTTATTGGTCCACATGGCCGACTGATGGAGGGAGGTAGAGACAGGGAGACTTCTGAATGTCAATTGACAGGAACACACATGGAACGCACACACACACAGAGACACACAAACAGTTCGACCATCTATTTTTCTCAAACACACACACTATCTCCTTTTAGCCGTTTCTCTCACAAAAACAATCACACTGTTGTTCGCTCCTTCTTCCCCGTCTTCCCTCTCCATGCTTATCACTAGCATGTGCTCTCATACTAACACTCACACACACACACACACACAAACAAACTGATAATGTATTTCAGGGAGTGAAAGGTGCTTGCACTAACACTCTAATCTACATTCACACGCCAGCGTCAATTTACAGTATGTATGTACTTTGTCGAGTGAACATGTATGCCACAAGTGAATAAAGCGCCTCATTGTGTCTGTGTGTGTGTGTGTGTGTGTGTGTGTGTGTGTGCACGCGTACCCTTTGCAGTAATCCATTCTCCAATGCAGAGTATTTTTAATGAGTTGGGAGAGAGCCTGAGAGAGGAAGCGAGGGTCTCTAGATGTTCGTCAGTTTACAGCACAGACAGTGACATTAAACAAAGCCTCAACATCACACACACACACAAACAAACCTGTTGGCCGATGCACAACACAGTCAACACATACATTCACACACACACTCATAGACTCCACACACACATACATGATGCAGACATTCAAACACTAAAAGCTGGTAATAAAAGCTGCTGTGTAAGAGCTGTCTTTAGAGGAGTCCACTTTCTCATCAGTGATCCCCAGTGGTGCTTTGATGTCTAAGTGTCTGAAGGGTGTGTGTGTGTGTGTGGTTTATGTGTATCTGTGATGATCTGTATATTGAGTTACTGACATAATAAAACATCCCTTGTTTGTCATTTGGGAGCTGAAGGCACTCATCACTGCTGGATTCATCCTGTTCATTTTATTAGGGGATTTGTAACCATCGCTTTGTGGAAAATATCTGTTTGCCAGCACTGCTTTGTAATGTCAACGAGGAAACATAAAACTGGGGTTTCATGAGAATAGTTTTTGACTTCAGGGCTCTGTAGTTTTATCACTCTTTTCATGATGAGTAAACCAAATGTCTTGTTCCATTATTAAGACATTTGTTTTACTCTGTCTTCAATAAGTGCTGTCCCGCTTTATAGTGTACTTAGATATTCAGGCAGTTTAACACTCCTCTAAACAGGAACTGAGGGACAGAACAGTTTGGCAGGTTTGGCAGGGGAGCACAGAGGAACTGTGGGTAGAAACAAAAGAAGACATTGTGTAAGTATAAGCTTTATATAACATGCATAATACACATGAATGTGACAGAAACTTAGATCACATTAAATGACATACAAATGTAAAATATATACAGCAAAACATATAAACATATAAAAGTGAAAATGTCTAAGTAGACAGGAAGGAGAAACAAAGCTATAGCTTATAATATACAACAGCCTTCAAAGTAAATTCCCAGGGAATACTTTTATCATTATTAGTAGTATTACTACTATTATTACCATCGTTATTAAGTATTACCATTAAACTGAAATGTCAACTTAAAGGATGTTCACAACATTAATGCTAACATGCCGATGTTTCACAGGTATAATGTTTACTACTGGATTAGCTAAGTAGCGCCGACTGAATACACAATACAGCTGATAGTGGTGGTAATGGCATTAGTTTAGCAGATATTTGGTCATAAACCAAAATACTGAACAAATTCAAAGTTTGGCAATATACATTTTACTCCATGATTATCTGAAACGTTTGTTTACAGCAAGGATTATACTATCCTCTATGGGTGTAACGATACATCAGTCTAGATCAATACATCAATTCAATGATCAACGACCCAGCATCGATTAAAAAGGAAACATCGATCAGACATCATACACTCTGTAACGTCCCTCGCCAAGCAAGTGTAGCTGACATGACAGACAGGCTTCATGCGTCTAAACTGGCTACATGTTCATTAACCCAGGGATTACAGTACTTCAATTTAACGGTCTGAACAGCGTTTTTTTCACTAACCCAACACTCACACACACATCACATATATTCATTTGTAAGACGCACCTTTATTTTAAAATTCCCCTGGCACGTCTTTCTTTACCTGAGCGCGCACACCTCCAAACAAAATGCGCCATGCCAAGCAGTCAGAAAAAAAAGTTTCCTGGGAGTAAATTAGCTGTCTGGAAACATTTTGGATTTTGGAGAAAATACGGGTCAATTGACAAGTCGCATACTGTGTGAAAGCAATGCCACTTGGAGATAAAATATTCAGCTAACATCACATCGGGCACGTGATTTTTTCTTCAGGTGCCTGCTAGCTAGCGGTAACACTGCTAGCATGAAGAAGTCAGCATGATGAAGTCAGACGGCGTCTCATCATCACCAGTCGTGACCAGCTCTTCCCCACAAAAATTAAACCACAACTCGAAAAGAGCGATGAGTATTGCTGCTGCAGTTTCATATTTCATTTGGAAAAGACATGAGGCCTTACAGTGTTGTCGAGAACGACAGTTTTTGTGAGCTGCTACACTCTGGAGCCGAAATGTACAGTCCCATCCAGACGGCACTTCAGTGAAACTTGCATAATCTGCACAATCAAGTTAAAGATGGAGTTAAACGTGAATTCATAAACCATGTGTTGTTACCACAGCAGATGGGTGGACGTCATGTACAACAGAAGCGTATGTAATTGTGACCTGTAATCATTTTGACACTTCCTGGAAAAAGAAGAATTATCTTCTTCAGATTCGTGTTTTGAACGACTCACACACAGGAGTAAATCTTGGGGCAATTTTGAAAGAAGAGTTCAAGGAGTGGAAACCTGCTCCTGTAACAGACAACACCAGCAACATGACATGACATGGGTCCAAAATTTTGGGGCTGGGAAAAAAACCTACCTGATTTTGATGTGCAGAAATGAAGACATTCAGTCTAAAAAGACCCAGGAAGGAGTCAGAGCTGGCTTGAAATGATTCAACTGCCTAGAATGCAGATGTCCCAAATACACCCAAACACTGGTGTGCCAAGTAACTAGCAGCCATGGTTGAAAAGAGTAGTAATGTACATGTATGCCATTTTTCGTACACTCCATTAGCGATCCACTCATTTCTTAAACATTATATATATATATATATATATATATATATATATATATATATATTATACATTTACATACATATGTAAACACAACATACAGATTCAGAGGATGTGCAGCTTGATCACATCTAAAGACACAAGTGTTTATATCTGTCCCCAGTGGCTACATAAAGGCCTACAATTATTGCCTCCCTGGTTTCTCAATAAGAACTCAGTCTTTGCTGTCGGTTGTCTTCATACAATTATTTGTGCAAATGAGGATAAGTGCACTATTGAACAATCTGTTCTTAAAGGCAGTCATAATGTTGCACCCTGTTGTGCACTTAAGAACTGACAGAAGTACTGTAGTTGTGTGAAAAATTTAAGAAGAAATCTTGAAACTGAAGATTAAATCCAGCCTAATTTCCTGCCTAGAGTGTGTGTTAAAGATTGTCATCAACTTAGCTGTGACTGAGCAACATCTTTTTTGACACAGACCCTAACTCAGATGTTGTAAAGCTGTGAGGGGAAGAGGTTTCAGACGATCTGAGTGTTGCTCTCAGACTGTTCCCACCAATCAAATGGCTCTGTTTAGGTCTCAGTTAGAGATGGCTATTATTAGGATCATAGTTGAGAACTGGTTTGTAGTCAGCCTGGTAGGAGGTTCTAACTGAGCAGCACCACACAGGATAGAACAAAATCCCATACTTGAGAGATGCAGCCCTGTTTCACTCTTACAGGTATTTACAGTTAATTTAGTGCTGCCACTGACTATAGTAACCATCCTAAACACCAAACCTGCCATTACTTTAACGTCTGGAGACATTAAGAAGAACAAATAAAGAAGAAAAAATACATTTTATGCCACTGGCACACATAAGAAAACAGATATATTCTATTTCTTCCTAAAGCCAAATCTGTTTAGTACCTACAGAGCATGTAGAGAGCAGCTCCCTGCAGATTCATTTTTGTTCACTATAAAAACAACACTTGAAATTCATACTTCAAAGTTACACTTAGTTTGAAAACTTTTTAGACTTTAACAGAGAACTCACTTTAAGAGTGTGTGAAATGTGTGTGCGCTTGGTGCCCCATGCTGTGGGATCCAGTCCTGTTATTTCAGTGGCCATTAGAGAAATGGTGACCACTTATACAGGAACACACACACACTTTCACACCAGGAAAGGCTCACACCATGCACATCCAATACACAATACGCATTTGCTTCCTGTAGCTGAAGTGCTCTCCTGCGGTACGGCAGCCTGCTGGTTATCCACTGTCCTGTGACTGGAAGGTGACCGGTTTGTGCAGCAGACAAAGGCGTAAGTAAAACCAGATGCAGCAAATTACCAATTCTCAAGGAATCGGACTAGTGACGAGTGAAATGTACAGTATTCAGACATTAGATTGTGACATCCACGATACAAGCAGAACCTCATCGCTCTCATGCAATTTAAGACATGCAATTACATTGATTTGTAACTGCCTTTCAAAATAACATGCTCTCTAAACTCCGCAAAACAACATCATTCTTCTGTGTCTCATGTTAAAACTGTTTACAAATGATTTATATGACAGTGTTCTGTTCTGCCATAGCCATGGTTAAGATTTGGTTGGGTTTAGGCACAAAAAAACTTGGTTAAGGAACCAACATGGACATAGTTAAACACAAGGGTATAATTTCCACTAGGGATGCAATGGGGGATATGTCCCCCTAAGATCCTGTCCCCCTCTTACTTACCCTCAGGTTGATTTTATGACTCAAGACTCGATGCTGTTCGTCTGCTCGATGTTCTCGTCAGGTACACACAAACAGTCATATTAGGCTTCAACAAATGACTGGTACCGCAGTTTTACTTAGGAGGACTGGTGTTATGTACTGGCTCCTCATCTATAGTATTATTGGGCTGATGACTGGCTAGTTTGTAGCAGAAAAATTATAACATAATAAATATCAGACTAGCAACCTCAGGTTAATTTAGTGTATTATCGTGCAAATTCAGGTCCATATCCTGATTATTATGGCAATGGTGTGTAAGTCAACTGCCAGCAAACATAGTAATATGACTCCAATTTGAGCAGGAAATCACAGTATTTTTCCTTTCTGGTTGGATGTTTCTGGCCTTATCTCTCTCTTCCTTTTTCTGTGTGTCACTGTGTTTCCGTAACTTTTTGAACTTGTATTCAGGGGTCACCAGCTGCTCTGAAAGAGCCCAATTTCTCACACTGAAAGATATATTTGTGTCCTGATTCCCCTGTACTCCTGTTCTTGCATTACTGTGTGTGTCCTTGCAGCAGTTTTTTCAACCAAAGAAAAATATAAACAAGAAAAACAAGTAAAGAATATTTACACTTATCGCATAAATACATTTATTTACTTTTATATTCAAGTAGAAAAACGTTTATTCACCAAACCACACTGACATTGAGTGTTCTTACAGTCCAGGGCAGTTCAAGGACAATTCATTTCATCATTCATGTTCACTCAGTAAAGAGTTCAACCTAGAGTATCAGCTCTCATCTGCACTGTAAATGGACTCCCATATCCTTATTTTTCATAACATGTCAGTATATTTTTTTCAAACTATTGTTTTGTCATGAGTAACACTCACAAATATTACACCACAAATAAAGGCAAGTAGTCACATAGACTGTCAGATGCTGCTCTGTGCCAGTAGGATCCTAGTAGTTGGTCCTCTGCCTCCTCAGATGCAGCACTAGTATCCCCAGCAGGACCTCAGACTGGCTATGGTAGAACTTCAGCTGTATATTTGCAGGCGAGTATTTTGCATGTTCGTGTTGTTGTTTTTGCCATGCCCCCGGTGTGGAAGGGCCTTTCTGGCAGTGAAGTTTAGAGCCAGTTAGTTCCAGTATTACAGGTATGACAAAGTAAAAGTCAAATCAGACCGCTATTTCATTCTCATCATGTTTCAGCTGCTTAGTTAATATACTTGATATACTCGGTAACATTTATGCATTGCATCATGTGTAGTTAAGGTTGCTAAGCTGCGACTGGATGATCACTGTTTGCGGAAGGGGTTTAGTGAATGCTCAAATTCCATTATTGCAATTTAAAAGTATTTGTTCCACTAAGAGAAGTAATCACATCATCCTGTTGCTGACTCTTGGGGATAAATAGAACAAGAGCTACTGAAACCTTAACTTAAAAGTAATGCCTGAAAGCTGAGATCATGGAAGGACGGAAAATCATATCCATGATGGATCTACGTGTGTGTGTGTGTTGTGTGTGTGTTTTTTGTCGGCTCCTGGGTGCGAGTTTGGCTGTTTGGTACTGTAGTTTTTGTGTATGTGTGTGTGAATTACATCCTTATCTTGTCCCAACACTAACCATGTCTCCAGCAAGACCTCTTTTACCCACTGTAGGGACATAGGATTAGTGTAGTCAGCAGGCTGCAGGGCCTTCTCCTATCGGGCCCCTTTCCTCTGGAACAACCTCCCTATTGATATTAGACAGGCTGACTCAGTTGAGGCCTTTAAAACCAAATTAAAATCATCTTTGCGCTTTTAACTTTAAACTAGTACACTTGGTTCCATTTTTCTCGCCATGGGTTGGCTGTCCAATGCATCAGTTAAGATTAATAGTTAGTAACACCATGGTCTCGCCATTTAGATTACTGATAACCTGCCCACACGTACTCACTTCTTTAACCGTGTTCTTCTCACACATTAGTGCCCAGGCTGTGCTTTCTCACATTGCCTCTGCTGCAGGAGTTCTGCCTGTTGAGAGCCCTGCTGCTCCTTACGATCCAGTCAACACAGATGCATAACACTAAAACATTACAGTGTTTTGGATAGTGTTAGTGCTATTAATGTACTATTGTTTGTTTATTATTATTCCTTTTAGCTGCACACACTATTACTATACATACATTACTACTACTATTTACATTTTGACTTAGTCTGTGTATTTGCAAGGTTGTCTTTTCTCCCACCCCATTCCCCACCCCCTCTCTTTCTGTCTAAACTCAACCGGGTCGAGGCATACCACCTTGAACCGTTCTGCTCATGAGGTTTCATTCTTAAAAGGAAGTTTTTCTCGCTACAGTCGTCGAGTTGGCTCATGTGACCCATGTTTCAGGGCCTTTATAAGACAGAGTACTGCCCTAGACCTGCTTGAGGTGTGCCTCGCATAACTTCCCCATGAATTACGCTATATAAATAAATTGACTTTTGACTAATTCTGTACACTCACCATGTCTGGCAAGGGTCAACACACACACACACACACACACACACAGCCTGAGGATATCGCTGAGCGAAGGGTCTGCATAGGTGCATTTTTTTTTCTTGTTGTCAAACAGTGGCTGGATGCGCTGGTCTGGAGTCAATAAACAGGCTTTAGCGACAACCTTTACGTGCACACAGTCTTATATATGATATTAGCTTGCTTTGCCCCTTGCCAGGTGCCGTCTCTTTCTCATAGCATGATGCAAACCTCAAAAGAATAATAATAGCACATGATGCAATAGTTTGTGGTGTGATCCTGGAGCAGAAACCATTGATTACCTTGGAGGCTAGCGCTGCATTTGCACATCACAGATATCTGAGAATAAAATAATCTCTGACAGTAAATATATGAACAGCAGATTGCGCAGCAGGAGCCCCGACACAAAGAAAAGTGGGCACGCGACCTCATGGCTGAAATCGCTAGTTCGATAGAAAATGTATGGGAGGAATGTTAATGGAGTTTATCATGACTAGTATGGCTGAAAGGTCTTGTCACATACTTGCACCACCAAATGCTCAATCTGAGCTGCTCAGTCAAAATAGTAGAGACTGTCCTGATCAAATAAAGGCTGTACAAATAAACAGAGTAAATAAGAGATGGGGAATATTTCCTTCCATCTCTCTCTTGGATCTGTATTCAGTTGGTTCAATAGAGGAAAGGGCCAAAATATTGCTTTTTATCCAATGAGATCTTATTTGTCTCAGAAGCATTATAGATCAGTATTCTTATTTTGAGTTTGGTTGAGCCACCCAGATTTAAAACTAGAGTTCTTTAAAAAGTACATTTTATACAAGTCACAATTTTATTTTCCTGTTGATCACATTCAATGCAAAATGAGCAAAACATCACTGTCCTCTCCCTTCATGTTTTTTAGTTGTTTTCCACTTTTGAGGGTAAGTTTTGAAGCCAAATCTGTTAGGCCAAGTAACATCCAGTCCGACAGTTCCAGCCCCTGCCAGCATGTTTTGCATTATGTCACCAATAGAGGCTCATTTCTTCTCTGTTTCCTCCCCACATGTGCATCTTGTTGCATTATCTGCTGAGTGTTTTTGTTCTCGTAAAGCCCTCCATTAAACTCTCCCATATCTGCGGCACAGTAATGCCTTTTGTAATACCTTGTGATTGGTGGTGTCAGTGGCACATTATGTGGTCAATGAACACAAGCCAGAGAATCCCTAGCCCTCACTTCCTCAGTTGCATTCCCCGTGTGATCCACTGTCTATTTGAACGAGCTGAAGAGTGTGTTATTTGGATTGGTGCAGCAGAAAATCAGTCCTATCTCCTAGAAATTGCTACGTTTATAAGACTAAATTGTTTTGTTACAGAAAAGTCAAACTTAATCACTTCTTGTGCTGTGTCTACAGCAGCAGTTTCTGGAGGAATGAAGTTAAACATCATTAAAACTACAAGAATAAGATTTGACATTTTATGAAACATGATGAACAATTTACTGACACATTCATGTCAACATTATAACTTGCCAGATAGAAACTAGACATCATGTTCCATTACACGCCTTAAAAACATATTTGCTGATGAAAATGAATGAATATTTATGTTAGGGAAATAGATCATATACCACGCAGACAACAGAAATATGTCAACCTTTAGAGATATTTGGATGTTGTTTATATAGAGATAGCCATCTCTGATTACAGCACAGAATGGATTATGATTTGTCAATGTGATGAAATACTGCATGAATTAAATGACTTGATTGTTACCACAGGTGTAAGGTGTGTACAATTAGGAGCATGAATCGTGAATATTTCTCGAATCGAATCATTAACTACTCTGTTGTAGCCTGACCTGAACTCACCAAACCCCGTGGCACTGCCCTGACTTCCAGACCTCACCTGAACCACTGCTTTCAGAGCTACATATATCACTATAAACACAGGCACAAAAGTCAGGCATTTTAGCGTGGCCGAACATTGCTGGGGAAACGCTGTCCGCTCCGAGATTGGTTTGAGTTCATCAGCTTTTCCTCTTGCTTTTATCCTAAAACCTTTAAGTATTTTTTTTATATATTTTTGTTATTTCTAAGTCTCTTTATTGTTGAACAATTAAAGCGACATGATTGCTCATATTTTGCCATCAAGGATTATTGCCTGATTTGATTTATATGTATTACGATTATTTACCTAATTTGATCAAGATTGATTGGATTGATTATGTTACGAATAGCCTCAAGTGGTTGTTCAGCTCTGAAGAAGGCCTTGTTTTGGATTTGGTTCAGATTTTCCGAAGGGATGAATGGAATGAGTGGCACAAATTGATTCAATGGCCATGTTTATTCAAGTGTTGCACATTAGATTATGTGTTCACATCAGATTGACGTTAAGAATGAGGTTTATTTATGTTGTTACCAACAACAGTGAATGAAATATAAAGACAGTGAAGCTGAACCATTGTCAACCATCCTGCCAAAAAGCAGTGTGGGAGAAGACGAAGCTTGTGCCACAAGACACTGCCAGTCAAAATTGATGGCACATATCTGTACGATCTCACCAAAAACCTCTCTGTTACGCTTTGATTGACAATACTGTTGTTAGAGAGACGAAAATCACATTCTTTATTTTCATTACAAACGTTACAATGTAGATCAAAAGACATGGACATAAGAAATGGATGAGTGCACAGTGCTCATAATTGAGTGGTTTCAACACAAATGTGAACTCCCAGTTGTCCTGACTGAGCCCAGACAAACCAGATCAGACAACACACCTCTGGATCAATTACTATGAAGAGCTCAGGATGATAGACGATCCAAACAATAGATCTCACAGGCTTATGTGTTTGACTGCTTTGTTTGCCAAACGTCTCACATATTCCTCATTTTGTAGAAGAGATTTCATGAGAGTTTGTGAAATTCACAAATCTTAGCTGTATGCTGTTGCATAAATGATAATTGTTTTGTTCTGTGACCAGGACTGAATGGACATGACTTGAACCAAAACGCGTCTGACATGTAAAAGGCAGCTTATGATGGAAATTAGGCAACACTGACAACCGAAGAGACTTGACAGCTTCTAACATGAAAAAGGCAAGACTATTACCTGGTCCTGCTTGTCTTATGTCCATGCAAATGTGTGTGTCAGAGGAAACCCTCAACTGCTTAACCTCAGAGTAATATAATTATTGTATGTTAAAGCATCTTGTGAAAGCAAATCACTTCACAACATCAACTTTACTACTTATCACTTGATCCAACTGAAACTCAAAGACAGGATCTTCTCAGTTTTAAGTATATCCTCCATTCTCATCTAAGACTGTTTACTGCTCCCCTTAACACCACCTTTGTGTATACTAATTTTATGATCTCTTTTAATATATTTCTCTTCAAAAATTATGATGTATCTCTTAGCTACTGGTCAGGATAGCAGATTTGTGTTGCTTTTTACAAACTGTGTAAAACTGCATCTCACAGCAGCTAATGAAAGTCATAATGTGCCACAGGTTAACTTTTCTCAACACAATCGCATCCTAAAAAGTCGAGAGAGTGGCTGATTCTCCAACGTAAATCATTACCAAGTCTGCTAAGAGAGATCCTGAACAAATGCCCTTTATTATTAGATATCATTATTTAACTTTTAAAAATCTTGATACAGACTTACTGCTCATGTCACTGGTTGACCCAAACATTTTCATTATCTTGTCTTCATCAGGTGGTGTCTGTATGCTCGTGTTACCTTTGATAAAATTCACTGATCCCTTCATGTGACTTATAAAACACACATACAGCATATAATAAAACATCATTATCATCCCTTTTTAAAATATTAGTATTTTTAAAACACTTGTGTACTAGAAGTGTTTTCCATCACAATGATGCTTGCAGCAACCAACTAAATACAACTTTCTTAATATAAACATTGCTCATCAATGATCAATACAGACCAAAAGAGAACTTATATAATAATAAATTAGAAATAAGAATGAACAGAAACTTATCTCTCTCATCCCACCCCACCTCTCAAGTGCCACTAGGGTTACTACATTTTGTTTCAAGTATGAAATTATTGGTTTCACATCTTATTGAAGCTTTCCAGTCTGTCATTACATACTGAAATCCTTTTCCAAATGTGCCAACATACCCAGGCCTTAAAAGTTGGTGGTCTTTTTCCAGTGTAAGAGGACAAGTTTTTTCCCAATAGAGCCATGTGCCAGCCACCTGCAGGCTCCCTAGTATTTCCTGGACGCCCCTAGTACAACCAAGAGCGATCTGGCCTCACGCCTCTAAGAACCTTAGAAAGAATGAAAATTGCTGTCCAAGTTTTAATTTAGCAAACTGTGTAGTAAGCCTGGCATCCGCTGATTGTATGTATACTGGTAGCATTTATACTCACCTGATATAGTCATGGTACTTAAACTGATCATAATGCTCAGTATTTAGAGAGAGCATATATTGACATATTTCAGGCTTTCTCCCAGATGTCCTCTCATATCCCTTTATACCAGTTCGGCCTCAGCCCTTCTTATGTATTCCATATTCACTTTATCCGCCCTGCATGACTATATAATAATTTTGCTTTCATGAACAGAAGATGTATTGTCTAACTGCTTTCTCCCTCAAACAGTCGAGTATGAATAAGGCAGATGTACAAGTTTGTACTGTGTGGATGGTCAGCACAGTATTATTATATGTTGTGCTGCCTTCATTAACTCACTCTCTGTCTATAAATATCTCAATATACTCACAAGCTAATGCATTAATCAATATTAATACTGGGAGTAAGTCACACCAGTTTATGTCAATGATCTCTAAAGCTTTTTTGTTTACAGTTGAGTAATCTATACTTAATCTGTATTAGATTGTTGATTGACAGATTATTATGTTGTTGCAGATTGTTTGATGAGCTGACACAAACAGAAAAATCAGCTCACTAATCCATTCTCATGAGTAATGGTCAAAATATATAACGCAACTAGTCTTATCAAACAACCATTGCAGAAAAGTTAACACTGCTATATCCCATATTGTGACAATGAGATTTTCTTTTGATGGGCCACAGCTGTCAACCACGCACCCTCGGCAGCGTCGACATGAGCCACCAGACCTACCCATCCAACCTTTTTGTTTTTTGTTTAACTTTATTATCAACAACCACGCAGTCCAACCTGGGACATGCAGTATGAAAATATTCCAGTTTTATATGATATGTATGTTGACAAGAAGTGCGAAAGACAATTTGAGCATTTGTGTTAAACCAATGCTGCAGGAATGGCATAGGTACTGCTTACTAGCCTGACGTGCATCTCCTCAGGTTAAAATTACTTGTCATAGAGATGCAGACTGCAACATCTGTGGCTTTGTTGGTCAGCAGTATGACAAGCACCCAATGGCTCCCTCAATTTCGGTTTGTTTCTTGGTTCAGTGGTCGACACACCACCCTCCGATGTCTTCTTTCTACTGCAGTAATTTAAACAGCACTTAATAAGGATCCTGCTGCTCATGCCATGTTGGAAGTAGCAGAAATCAACAGCACCGCTGAGGCCAGCACCACGTTAGCCAGCGTGTTGGTGCACTGCAGAGCCGACAGAGCATTCAGAAGCACACAAGTATAAAGCTCACACTGTTCATATACACTCTCTGTGTAGGCTCTCATGTCGACCCACGAGAAGTATAAACCAGACTTTACAGGGTGTTGTTACAGTTAGCGTCAACCCAAAACATGTGCTGAGCTGGATAGGTTTTATGTTGTTCTGGCCAGCATTAGTGCATAGCTCGGTGAAGGGTCATGAATTATCAAACAAATGTGGGAACTGTGGGCTGGATCATTTAATTCCCCATATGACATGACTTGCAATTGCGCAGCTTGAGGAAAGTTTTTTGATTGTTTGACGAAAACATAGCGACTCAGATTTGGAAATGAAAGCTGTGAGACCTCATGCCGGAGGCAAGTGGCGGAATGCAACTTACTCCTGTCTCTTTTCTCGACTTTGCCTTCCGTCTTTCTTTCTGTTTGTCTCTACCCTCGCCTCTCCTGCTTGCTATAATCCGTAGCCATATCTAGGATGCTCTGGACAATAAAGCTGCTTTAACACCCTCAAGCCACAACTTAGCCTGCTTATGTTAGCTGCATGTTTGTTCTGGTCCATTTCCCCATTGACAGGCTCCAAAGTACTGCTTAGCACGAACTGCTCTGGGAAATGGGCTTACAGTGCTCAACACATCGCGCGGGACATGCATGCACACACAAATTACACACAAATTATTACCCACGGATCACATGCACACATAGATACATGCACAGAGTCGTTTGTATCACTCAATTCTTTCTGCCAACTACACAGACACATGCTTACTTTCACACACACGCACACTGGATCACGTGTCTGTGAACGCATCAGTTGGGAGTGAAGACTACACTGAGTTGTATGTACAATACAGCACAACAAAAACCCTCTTGGTGACAATATGACGAGAGTAAAGAGCCAATAACGACATTGTTCAAGTGGGTTTGGTTTGCTATATCACAATGCATGAACTGGAGGACATGCTCGCATCCATGGCATGATGTGTGTGTGTGTGTGTGATGGATGTATTGGTTCTGTTAGGGATCAAACAGCCATATACACAGACAACAAGGACAACAAATAAAAAGAACAACACAATAACAACCACAATAACATTATCAACAAGAAGTGCAAATGACAATAACAAAACAGCAAAATCATCATTAGAGGAAACAATAAAATCAAGACTGATGGTGGCTAAAATTATCAAGATACATAACAGTGAGCTCCATAAGGATCCAGTCAGTAGCTGTAGGATGCATTTACATAGAGGCAATTTTCTCACTTATTACATTTCTATATTGAAGAAATTATGAACGCTTTATATTTCTACGATTGCAATGCATCATAGTCTCTGCATAAATTTGTCCAGAGCAATGGATATAAACAAGCCTTGAGATGTCTAAATCATAGCACTCAGGCAATACATTTTGGTAACTGGACCATAGATGTAAAGGGGTCCTTCACTGATTTTACACATCAGTATCAGTTTATTCGTGAGGAGTAATGCTCAATCTATGAAAACATTCATATAATATGGTCAGTTGGTCTGGGGGGAGAATCACCCTGATCATATCATCAGGGAGTCTACAAATTTCTAATTGTTACAAAAGCCAATGTTACAAATTGATGGTGTATAGTGTGAAAGACATTAATTCTTTCAAGGCTAGGATGATCTGAAAGATACTAATGACTTGACCTATATAAAATTCAGGGTTAATATTTATTTCCTTTCTTCTTTGGCCATTTGGTATGGCTCTAAGTACAGTGTTAGTCTGATGGTCAGCCTGCTCATTGGTCCACCACTTTGGTCTAAAATGAAACATCTCAATAACTATTGGATGGTTTGCCATTAAAGTTAATGTTCCCCAGAGGATAAATCCTATGGCCTTTGATGACTTCTCCTCTGCATCGCCATGAGGTTCACATTTGTGATTCTGAGCGAAATGTTTCAACAACTATTCAATGGATGACCATGAAATTGAGTGCATACATTCTTGTTCTCCATAGGATGAATTGTCTGGTGATCTCTCTGGTGATCCCTTAATCTTTCATATCACCATTATCAGGTCAGGTTTTTATTTGTTCACTACTTGGGTTTACAACTTAATACTGTTCAGTGTTTGCCTATGAACAAGGAAGCCTCACAGATAAATCTGTTGGATGTTCTATTTTGGTTGAATTCCACAGGCATTAAATATCTTGGTATTGATGTCACCTTTTCAGTCAACTTGTTTCCACTCATTTCAGATATGAAAACAGATTTCCTACACTGGAGTAGTCTCCCAATATCTCTGACTAACAGGGTTCAGTGTGTGAAAATGAATGTTCTTTCCAGAATTTTAGGCATTTTTCAGTGTTTATGCTTTTTAAAAAAATCCAAAATCACTTCTCAGAATTAAGCAGTCTCTTCTTTTATTTGAGGTAAAGGTTCCATTTGTCAGGAAGTCTGTACTTCAAAGACCAAGATCCACTGATGGAGTGGATTTACCCAGTTTTATGTACTATTGGTCTGACAATATTCAAACAGTTTTATTCTGGCTGTACTCTCCCAGTACTGATTTACTGGTGGATTTTTAAATCCTGCTCCTGCCAACAGACATTCTTCTGTTTTTGTTCACTCTACTTTAAAGTATTTTGCTTCAGTGTCATTCAGCCTCTACTCTGCAGCCCTGCAGTATCAATTGCCTGTTCACTTCCTCCTTATAAGATTTAGCATTTGGTCACTGGGCAAAATCAGGAATCAATACATTCAAAGATCTGTATGACAAAGACTTACTTTGTAGCTTCACCCAATCATGATCCAAATACAGCCTACCATGCTACAATCTCTTTTGTTAGTTTCAGATTCGCCATTTTGTACAAACTCAGTTTGTTTCCTTTCCACATTGTCCTGTTGAATTGGTTTGGATGGAAGTTCTAAGACAAAGTGTGAGTCAGAGCTCGAGCTGAAGTTGAATGAAAAATGGAGGTCTGGTGCTTTGCTCTGACTCTGGATTCTGTGTATGATTTAGTTCTGCTTAAAGCTCAAAGATATTTGGTCAGCCATTTTCAGAACAATTTCAGATGGGCTTGATATTAAAACTGATACCTTCCTCTGTTCGGCGTGCCAAGAGCTACACTTTAAAATATTATAGCTCTCATAGGGGAGGGGAGCATTCCTGTTGGATTATGTACATTTTTATACTAAACTAACCGTTTGTGGGTCCTTGGTTATGTATGTTTCAGTGTATATTCACCAATAAAGTGTCAATAACATTTCCATCAGCTTCAGTTTTACTTTGCGCTAGTGCTAATCAGCAAATGGTAGCACGCCAACACACCAAACTGAGATGGTGAACATGGTGGACATTACCTGCTAAACTTCAGCATCTTAGCACCGTCAGTATGAGTATGCTAGCTTGTTGATTTTGGCATTTTGCTCAAAGTATGTTATTCTCTCTCTCTAACTCATTTTTTTTTTTTTTTTTTTACTGATGACCCCTTAAAAGAAGCAATTATTACCCCTCTGTGCACTGAGTTGAGAGCAGTTTAACTGAAAAGTGATTTTCCCTCTCAGACTATTTCACTTAACCTTTTTTAGCAGCCTGAATAGGTAAAACTTTTACCATTTCACAAAAAAAGAAAAGATCAGAGACAAACATCTGAGAAACATAATTTTGTATAGCAGAATTTTATTTTTCCTAATTCCTACCCTAGAAATCATCTTGTGAACCTTTGGATTCAGCTTACAACCCTTTGCTGGGGTCCTGAATCTAGGTTGGAAACCACTGATGGTGTTGATCCTGAATGATATTTAGTATTCTGCATATGTCTATAGCTAGTGACACGCTGTTTGATGTTTTGGCTTTATCCTGTTCTGTCTGTAAATGTGAAATGACTCCCTGCATACAATATTACCAATCCATACTGTTGCTGCAGTATGGCCACTTTGCAGGAAACACAGCTGCAAAGCTGACTGCTGAGTTATGTGTTCAGTTCAATGAAATGAAGACATTTATTCACTCTCAAATATCCTGATGTGTTGATGTGAGCACAGCATGTGATGGCTTAATGTGAATTCCAATGCATTCCCAGGCAACACACAGTTTGCTTACTTTGGAGAAAAGTCTGTATTTTGAATTACAATGAGATATAAAGGCTGAACACTGCTACTTTTCAAGCACAAGTCAAACCGTGTACCTTAATGCTGGTTCAGCTTTTAAGATTTAGCACTTTTCAGCATCATAAGCATTTACATTTCAGGAATATTCATATGTTTTCTTTATGATTTTGACATTTATAGAATAAGGAAATGATTTTAAATTGTATCACCATGGTGTACATTACAAATGCATTAAACCTTTCACAGTTTAAAAACAAATGGAATACTTATGCCTCACTGTCAATTTTGTATAATAGAAAATCAATTTGAACGAAAAAACTATTTCAATCCCATACCAGAGCAATACTTTTTCTTAATTTGCACATATAAGCAGACACCAGTAATTCAAAAAGTTTTCAGAATGCTATTAAATAAACTTTAAAATGAATGTCATCCCAGTCATTCTCACATTTGAAGTGGTAACGTGCAGGCCTTTCTAAAAAGGAGGAGAGGGTTGTTGAAGTTATATTAAAACTTGCAGTTGAGACTTTATATTCATTGTTAAAGTTGTGTTCAATTTTGTACAACAATAATTTAAGCATAAAGGTCAGCTCAGTAGATTTTTGGAGCTTTCAGTTGCATCTCATAGGAACTGGTTCACTTTTTCTTATGTGACCAAGACTCCAGTACACCTTTGGTCACATGGGTCAACGAAACACAGTATTTTGACATGTTTGAAACAAATAGTCATGATTATTTTTTTTTATTCATAAATCATCAATGACCTTAACTGCTTGTTCATGATTGTAACCATGGTGATGAAGATCCTCTGATCTTAAGGAAGTATATATTTTGACCCAAACCATAATCTTTTCTTAAACATAACCAAACTGTCTATTTTATAAGCATAACTACATGTTTATCATTGTAACCATGACGACAAAGGGCAGGTAAGCCTGCTTGGTCTGTCACTCCACCACCATTGTGGATTTCCATGAAATTTGGTACACATTTTGATTGTTCTCTTTTGGATAAATTTTAATCTCCTAACTTTTCATCTAACGCCATTGTCATGTAAAAGTTTGAATTTGTCCAGTATTTTTGTTTATAACCAAATACCTGCAGATCTATTCCCATCAGCCTCAGCTGTGCTTTGTGCTTAGTGAACATGGTAAACATTATACCTGCTATACATCAGCATGCTAGCATTTTCACCATGAGCATATTAGCATGCTGACATTAGCATTCAGCTCAAAGCCCCACTGTGCCTTAGCATAGTTTCACAGAGCTGTTAGCATGGCTGTAGCCAAACTGTACAGGAATGCATGCGATTTGGGAGTCTAAACAAATTAATTAATAACTGAAATAATAATTAATTAATTAATCTCTTTAGTTTCTGACTGTGTTTGATCTGATATTGATTTTTGATAGAGACAGGTTAATCTATCATAGGCATGGTGGGCTTCTGAAAGAGTAGCTGAGGAAAGTAAAAATTTACCTCCATTTTGTAACTGCAGTCCTGGTGACAACAGAATGGTCACATCTGCACTGCAGGAAAACACACCCAGTAATTTCAGCAGGGGGCACCATACAGCAATCACTGACTGTAGCTGTAACTGGTTCAAATCTGGCTCAAAGTCACAATTATAGGAAGCTCCAGTTCCTTTCATAGAAGCTACCACAAAGTTTAGCTTTGGGCTAATATGCTGCTTAAAGATTCTTCTTCTTCTTAATCAGAAGACTTTAGATCAGTCCGACATATTGGCGGGTCGGTTTGGACCGAGTTACGACACCACAGTCGATGGTGCTGTATGTTGCACTGGTGTCGTTACTGCGGGAGTGCAGATGAACCATTCTGTTGTCTTGGGATTCTGATTACAAATGAATATTTTGCTCTCAAGCCTCTTTCGAGCCTATACACAAATGAATTAACGGCTCTTTCAAAATCGGCCAGATCAGGCTGCAGTCGAAACTGAGATTGATGATCCAATTATTGATTTCGGTTATTGGTTGTTTGAACAGTCGCATGCGTTCCTGTTGAGACTGACCTGACCGGCAACTGACTCGTGAGCAACTCTTCCAGGCGGTGAGCTTTGAGCTGAATGCTGGCTCGGCGCGTGCTTCGTAGTGGCTGGCGTGCTGATGTGCTGCTGAGCCTGTGTTGCCATGTTCTAACCTGGCTACAACTGGTGATTGAATCTGCGGGTATTCGGACCATGAAACTCGTACTGGACAGGCTCGAGCTTTTGCATGAGGATTGAGAGTTAAAATTTGTCGAAGAGACGATCGGAAGCGTGTGCCAGGTTCGTGAGTCCGCAGTGATGATGGTGTTTGAGCCAGCTGAACACCTGCCCGCTGGTCGTCATGTTGATGACAAACGTAACAGTTAATAACGTAAAATGAACGGACTGAACATGTTCAGAAAGATTATGGTTTGGTCAAATGCTTTCGCCGAGGGATCTTCATCGCCGTGATTTACAATCGTGAACAGGATGGGTCGTTGATGTTGTGAATGAAAGGTAGTCGTGAACTGTTGTTCAGGCTGTCAGCTCTTTGTGTTTCGACGACCCATGTGACCAAAGATGTGCTGAGTGTGATGCATGAAAAGTGAACCGGTCTGGACTCTGGCTAAACTCAAGCTACTGAACTGACAACTATGCTGGAGGTAATGTGCAAATGGTTACAACTGGCACAATGGGCTCTCAAAGTCTCAACTACTGAAGACACCAATATGACGACCCTCTCGCTGGGGCACTGCACGTTCACGCCACTTCAGGTAATGACTGGGATGAGGTTGTTCAATGACGTTCTGAGGCACGGATTACTGAATGTCTTGTGTGGTATGAATTGAAAGTGGTGGCTCTGAGCGGGACCAGTGGTTTTTCAGGTCAGGTGGGTTTCTGTTATGCAAGGTCCGACAGTGTTTGTAAGTGTTCAATTTGTTTGAGCTGTGAAAGGTTTAATGCATTTGTAATGTACGCCGTGATGATACGGTGGAGTCGCTGTTCTGGGTAAAGATCATGAAAGGCATGTGAATGTTCCTGAGGAATGTGAAATGTATGATGCTGAGAAGGCTCTTCAAATCTTAAGCTGAGACCGGCGATGAGTACGCGGACTGGGCACCGGTAACAGCCGGCGGTGTTCGGCCTTTATCTCGTTGTAATTCAAATGCGAACTTTTCTCCAAGTAAGCAAACTGTGTCTGAGAATACATTGGGCTTACGTTAAACGTCAACATCAGCACGTCGAGATATTTGAGGTGAGACAAATGTTCGTTTCGTTGAACTGAACACGTAACTCGGCGATCGACTTGCTGCAGATGACCGTGCTGCGGCGACGGTATGGTTGATGACTGTTGTGCGGGGTCATTGCGTTTGCAGTTGGGTGAGACAAGCCAGGGCGTCAGGCAACGACGATCATGGTTGTGGGGCCTTCGTTCCGGGACGGCGCCGTCGATGATTTCCAACAGATTGGGACGGCAGGGTTATGGCTGGTCAGGTTCTGGTGTTCTGGAGTGAGGTGGGAAGGCAAGATGCTGTCACAAGGTGTGTTCTCGGTGTTTGTCTCTGATCTTTCTTTTTGTGAGAATGTTTTACTATTCGAGCTCACGGAGGAAATCGCTTTTTGTTGCTCTTGACTCGGTGCTGAAGGGTGGTGGCTGTTTCAAGGGGTCATCGGCTGAAATGATTGAAGAGAATAATACTTTGCCAGATGCCAGAATCAACAGTAACATACTCGCTGCTGACGATTAATAGCTGAGTTCAACGAGACAATCCGCCGTGTTCATAAATCTCGGTTCGGTGTTGACGTCTTTACCGACTGGCTGGGTGGCGCGGCCTGGCGACTTCGGAGGCTGATGGTGTTGATGCCAGTCAGTATACACAGAACATGCGGCCAGGTACAGGCAGTTGGTTGGTGGCAGGTGTGCATGATCCCGGCGGGATGCTCCTCGGGAGGCTATGTGACACAGGGTGTGGCTGCTGGCACTGGGAGGTATCGGTTCTGTCAGGCCCGTCACGGTGTTCGCGAGCTGGGCAAATCTTTGAGGCTTTGGACAAATCCTGCAGAATCGAGGTCGTGAGCGCCGGACCTCCGTTTTCGTTCGGCTTCGGCTCGGGAGGCTGGGCTTTGTCTTGGAACTTCCGTCAAACCAATTCGGCAGGGACAATCGTGAGCTGAGGTTTGGCAAATGACGGTCTGAACTATTTCAAAGGATGTAACGTGACGGAAGCTGTATTTGGTCATGATTGAATGAAATAGTCTTTGTCGCTCTGAATCTTTGGTCTGATGATTCTGATTTTGCTTGATGACAAATGCTGAAATCTTATGGAGGGAGTGGGGAGCAGGGCAATTGATGCAGGGCTGCAGTGAGGCTGGCGAGAGCAAATGCTTTGAGGCAGGTGAACAAAAACGGAAGGGGTGTCTGTTGGCAGGGCAGACTGAAATCCGCCGATAGTGCTGGGGAGTACGGCCAGAGGTATAGGCTGTTTGAATGTTGTCGAGACCAATATTGCTCAGGCCAAATCCACTCATCGATGGTCTTGTTTCAGTACAGACTTCCCAAATGGATTGCACACCTCCAAATGAAGGACCTGGTGTTTGGACACAAGGCATGAGCACTGAAGATGCCTGGGTTCTGGAGAAGACGACCGTTCACGCTGGTTTCCCTGTTGATCGAGAGATGATGAGGTGTGTGAAATCTGTTTTCGCTGTCTGAGGCGGGAAGTTGACTGGTGTTGTCAGCTACAGATGTTAATGCCTGTGTTCAACAAGCAGACGTCAACAGTTGTCTGTGAACTCGCGTTCGTGAACGGGCGAACGTGACAGGACGGGCGGTGACGAACAGATGAGGCTGACCTGACGGTGGTATGAAGATTGAGGATCGCCGGAAATCGCCGGACAATTCGTCTGTGGAGAACGAGATGTGCGCTGTTCGTGATTAATCCGGCCAGATGGTTGAACATTTCGCTCGGGGAATAAATGTGGCCTCGTGGCGATGCGGAGAAATCGAGGCCGCCAGGATATCTCTGGGGGTAACGGTAACGGAAGCCGTCAATAGTTATTGAGATGTTTCGTGCAGACGCCAGGGGTGATGGACCCGGCGAGCTGACTGTCAGATTGTTTTGCTGGCAGGCCATGCCAATGACGAAGGAAATAAATAACCTGATTTTGTGGGTCAAGTCGTTGGTATCTTTCCGGATCGTCTGGCTGCCGAAGGTGTGTCTTTCACGCCTGCGCCATCGATTTATGACGTTGGCTGTGGCTGGTTAAGTTGTGAACCCGGTATGATCGGGAATTCCCCAGTCCAACTGACCCTTGAATGTTTTCGTAGTTGACATTGCTCGCGATAGACGTGCTGATGTGGGCGGTGAGGAAGGATTGCCGTCATGGTCGATTACTGAAATGTGACGCACCGGTCGCTGTTGAACATCTCGGGCGTTTATATCCATTGGCTCTTTCGGACAATTTATGCGAGGATTTATGATGCGTGCGATAAACAGAGGCTAACAAGCGTTCACCGGCTATTTCGGTGCTGAAGGTAATGATAGTGATGCCTCTGCGTCTGCGGCCACTGACTGGATGTGGGCTTCCTGACCGTGACTCTTGGTACAGCCGCCATCGATCTTGACTGTTTCCTCTGTGTTGCTGTTTCGGTATTGTCATTGCACTCTTGATGATGTTGACGGCGGTTGTTGTTAATGTTCTTTGTTGTTGTCATATGTATGTGGCTGTTTGATCACAGCACCGAAGGAGCAGCTTTCACGAAAATGAGCACATCATCACACACACATTACACTTTCACATGGACTCTGTTTCTAACAACATCCAT
>BRZM01002653.1:0-43026 GCA_033238685.1 Lates japonicus | reverse complement strand
GGAAGTTACGTATTGGGTTTAGAAGAATTATTATGGGAGCTACAGAGAGAGACTGCTAAGAAGCAAAGGATGGAACAAGTGGGAAGCATGTTGACTTCAAAGTACATATTCATCCGGGAGGTGTGTGTCTACAGTGTCTGTGGTGTTCGCAGCATATGGCTGGTCATATTTGAAGGTTGGGACTTAGCAGTATTTTACCCAAAGTCTGTCTCTTTAGCATCAAACACTATCCTCTAGGCTTGAAAGACGGTTGCCAGAGTTGGTGTCTTCCTTTAAAGGGAATAGCAGCTTTGCTGGCTTGAACTCATGTCAGTTGCAAAAGATTTTAATGGTAACAAGTTTTCACATCAGAAAAATATCAAAATGTAGAAACTTCTCAGCACTGCTGCAGCATAATTCACTTCTCTGCTGTCCATCTATATTGTATTATACCCTATTTTCTATCACAGTCATTTGCAAAATAATGTTCAGTTGTATAAAAGAATATCTTAATTTTGTGAATGATAAGGTTATCCTGTGTATAATTTTAAATGCTCCAGTCAGTTCACTACATTACATTGTCACTTTCTGAATTTAATGTATAGGAAACAGAAAACAACCATTGTACTTAAATGAACAGCCTGTGGTTCTGAGCTATTAACAGCACATCAGCAGCTAGCTTATCCCAGAGTGACTGCACGCGTTGCACCAATCCAGTCCTCATTGTCCAAACTGGGGTTCCACACACTACTGTTCATAACACAACATTTTTGGGTTGACAAAGGTATCCTTTTCTCTGGATAAGGCTTCCCCTTCTCTAGCCTCTAAACTGAGCTAACATATTCCAGACTGAAACAAAATCAACATTCAAACCCAACTCCTGGAAAACAGCAAAAGAAGTCTGAAGTGGAGCTTACAGAATTAAATAACTGTAAGGTGCAGCTGCTAATTTTAAAATTACATATTACATGTCACTAAATGTCCATGGTGGTGCAATGGTTAGCACTGTCACATCACAGCAAGAAGGTTCAGAGTTTGTTAGGTTATTGGGAGTTTGTGTATTCTCCTGTTCCTGGGTACTCCGCCTTCTAACCCCTCAGTCCAAAGACATGCAGGATTAGGTTAACTGGCGACTCAATTCCCCCTAGATGTGAATGTGGGTGATGAGTAAATCTTACAGGTAACCCAGCACCAGGGTGAAAAGCAGTGTTTGCTGCACCTTCTTGTGTCACCCAGCAGTGATCTCACTGCGGTCGTGGAGAGTACACCTGTGCATCAGTGCTGTGATGAAACCACTGAGGTCAGCAAATGAAGTTCAGAAATTTGTAAGTCTCTTCAAGAATTGCACAATCTTTATTTATTTATTTATTTATTTTTGCCACTTTAGGACATTGGAAACAAACATAAAACACATCATTATTATATACTACAAAGCTGTAATAGCCCGGTGTGTGGCAATCAGTTACTATTTTTACAAACACAGAACAACATTAGCAACAACGTTGGCTGTTGTTTCTAGCCACCTGATAAATTTAAGTCCGTGTTCTCTCTCTTAGTTCTGGTGGTCTCCACCAATTAGATGGTGGCTGCTCACTAACCGTGGCTGTCATTTAGTGCTTTGTCAATGCAAAACACTGATTAGTGCAACTTTTAAGTTATTTGGCTGCTTGCAAGAGTAAGAGATTCTCTAGAAGTATGGGACCACTTTTTAAAACCATTTGTTCATATAATATGTATTGTACCATATAGGAGTTACTGTGTTTATATTCTCGAAATAATTCATGCAGCTGATAGACACATTTATTATTGTTCTGCTGCGAAGGAAACATCTCTTTGTAGAGGTTCAAATGTCAAGTTCTTTTTTAGGGTGTGATTAACTGGTGCTGTAACACAGATGGTAAGTCAAATGAAACTCTGCAGAATTTTGAACACTGGAAAATACAGATTTTTACCTTGCCGTCTTTCTGGGGCTGAAGTTTAACATTAAAAAACTATCCAATATTTGTGCTGTGTTTGGGATATGAATACGAAGCAGGTGGAATGGTCACAGCCATGGTGATGTATCTATTTGTGCAAGCGTGTCGAAAGCCATTTTAAACTCAGGCGGTTACTTAGGATAACATTAGAAAAATATTTAGAAAAGGTTACAGTAGTAGCGAACAATACTGATGCCAAAAATCAGAAAAAGAAGTGATTAACTTTATCTCTCTGAACATGAAAAACTAGTCACCTGTCTCCTGTTTGCTTCTCTCATATCTTTCTTTCTCTCAGTCCTCCACATATCCCAATGAGGCGCAATTGGTGTTCTACCGTGCTCCTGTCGCTAAGAATAAAAAGCGGGAGGGAAGAAAATGTCACATGGGTACCTTTTTGTTTTATACTGTGAGTCCCTTGACCTTAAAGTTACTACAAAGCCAAAAGAGAAGAAAAACAAGTTAATGGAATAATTTCAATAATGAAAATTTATAGGTGAAAGTGTCAGTTTTCTTTAACTGTCCTTGAAGCACCATTTGAATATTGCTTCATAATTCTCTACGATAGGAGTACCTGGAGATTCAAGTCTCAGCTCTCCCTCTGTGCTTCTGTCATTTAGTCTAGCCAGTAGCCCACACAGTGCTTGTTCTTCCTTGTTTCTTCACTTGTAGTCAATATGGAGAGCCCATGTGGGTTCAGTACTGAGCTGAGAGTAAGAGAAGTTGAAACACATCAAATTGAACACGTTTGATTGTCTGGCTGAATCCAGTTAGGCTGCATGATTAATTCCCTAATGTTTCGCTGTGTATGGAATATCAGTGAACAATAAGATACTGAGATTAAATGTAAAATTCAATAAAAGCCGTAATGATTCTTGTAGGAAAATGTTCCTAGCAACAGCAGATTGCAACAACATACAGCAAACATTAGGAGCAAAGAATACAGAACAAATAGGTTCTATCAATTCTTTTCTTCTACTAAGGTTATTCTAACCAGCTATCCCCATCTCATCACTTTCCGACAGTGACTCACAGTCTGCCTTGAACAGGTAGTGCTGGTCACTGGGTGTTGACCTCTTGTATTGGCAAATGCAGCTATGTCTGAGCTTTTGGCAAATGACCATCACCACCACCTGCTTCTGTAAAGAGCCACGGCTGGCAGAAGACAAAACTTTCAAGTCACCAAAATACCATTAACAGTTTTGGAAAAATCCATTTGAGGGCAGTGTGGCAAGCTGTAAAAGACACTTGCTGACATATCACATTATAAAGTCTATGTGGGTAAAGGTGTTGTAAACAATTGCTGATATTCATATTTCCATGAACGTTTTTTACCTAAAATCCTCCAAAAATTCTTAATATTCTCTACAATAACTTCCTCTTCCACAGTAAATGTTAACCTTATGTGCATGTTCTGCTAGGCAGACCTCTGACCTTTTCACCTGTCTTTCCAACTCTTGTCTGCACACCCATGTAAACAGACCATGGTGAAGAACAACAGGACAGACACTGCAGTATGTATACAGAATGTGCAAAACAAAAACAAAACCAAAAAAAAAAAACGGAAAGAAAATCAAAGGCAATGCATTTTGATAAATATTCATAAACCTAGAAATATGCATCATGGGTGAAAATTTCAAGCAGAAAACATACAGTATATAAGAAATTATAATGCAGTAAATACGGGATGTGTGCAAAATGTAAATATAAACCAGCCTGTGTAGGGCCGGGGGACGACAGTGTACTTCTCTCTACTTTTCTACAAATCATTACACTACAGTACAATATTACCTCAACTGTGATGTGGTGTGGTGAGTGGTCAGAGAATTTACCTTTCAAACCACACAGAGACTGGTGCAGCTATGTTTCCAAAAGCCTATATGGGTTGTGGACTCATTTCATGTTAATGGGAAATTTAGAGACATGTTGCAAAGGGGGTCATTGGGTTTGCAATACCTGCCCATGGCGCATTATGTACCCCTCCACTCGCACTGATAACCAGTGTTAATCAGCGCTCACTTACCATGTATGACAATTCATTGGAACACCTCAGGAAAGTTTTCACTAGCCACTGTTGGTCATGCACCATGCAAGTCCTCAGTCCTGAGGAGAATCCACACCAAGACAGGTTGCCTCTAGCCACCATATCTACGAAAATAGAGGTGCTGACAGTGTGAAGGAACCCAAACCCCAGGTGGCTGGGGTGTATTTTGTATTGGCGGTTTCTTCCTCCATGTCCCTTTCACTTGATATAACTTTTTGTTTTCATTATAGCGAGCACTGTGAGCTTTCAGACTGATTTCCTATGATATTTTTGTACAGTGTCCTATAGCAGTTTGTCAGTATTGATCTATAGCAGGAACTTGGACAAAATTCAGACTGCCTCTAGCAGGAAGAACAAAATGAACACAATAAAGTTTAAAGTTAAAGTTGTCAATAACAACGCAAAAACCTGGGCCATTGTGGCCAGGTGTTAACTGTGCTGTCAGTACATTTCTTAACTATTCTAAACTCATGCTATTACTTTTTATATGTCATATTTTTTCATGGATGTAATGTCATTTTGTGGTATTACATCCATATGATTGGGCATGTTGCAAATTACAATACAACAGCACTACGGCCTTTGCACCAAGTAATGTAACTGTAATGCTGTGGTTTCAGTAGCTAAATCACAAATGCTGGATAACATGGTTTATCAAGCAACTATTATTATATCGCAATCCTGCGCAGGATCATTGTTCCTAAGTTCCATCCAACAGTATCAATGAAACAAAAAGTGAATTATCTCTTTCTTATTTTGTTTAGTTTTTTTTTATTGACCCAGGATCACCGTTCAAGGAGTGCAACAGTGGTGCGATAGTTAGCACTACACTCACAACAAGAAGGTTCAGGTTGAACCCTGGTTCATCGGGGAGCTTTCTGTGTGGAGTTTGCCTGCCATGGGTCCTCACCTGGTATTCCTGGCTTCTAACAGATTAGGTTAATCGGTGACTCTAAGTGCCTGTAGGTGTGAACATGCATGTAAATGGTTGTTTGTCTATATATGTCAACCTTGTATGATCCAGAGTGTACCCCGCCTCTTGCCAGTGTCATGGATTGAGCTCCAAGTCTACCCAACCCATAGGATAGGCAGTGTGGACTAATAGATGGATGTATGTCACCATTTTCACTTGGCCTGCATGTCTTTTGGAAACACACAGAAACAAGCCATGCAGACAGACGGTAGACTCATAACCAGGACTTCCCTGCTGGGAGGGGAGGTAACAATGTGCCACTACAACATAGTGCCACTCCCTTGTCATACAATGGGTCTGACAGATGGTAACAGGTGGAACAGTAAATGGCAAAATGGTCTGTGTGTTACTGTGAGCTATTTAGTGGAAACAAATATAATATACAAATAACAGCAAGGGAGAGATAATCAAGCATGATGAGACAAACATCATCATATGCAAAGATGTGATGGGGCTGAGCTCACAAGGTACAGAAACACAATGAGAATTATGTCCAATTTTAACATAGCTACTCATATTAAAATGACAGGATGGTTGAAAATCTGCAAAGTGACCCGCGCAACAACAGCCAAATAATGAGTGCTGGGACTACTTGGCACTATAAAATGAAATTAATGTTCAGTTTCCCAACAGTGTGTATAGCAGCCTCTGTTGCAGAAAAAGAGTAATAACAGGGCAACAAAAAAGAGAGAAGAGAGTGACTCTCTCTCTCTCTCTCACACACACACACACAGGCTGGGTTGCACGGATTTTCTAATAAATGTAGTTTATAATTACCATATTACATTTCCCTTAACTCTCTGCTGACATCTCACACTTCTTCTCCTTACATATTTTACAAAAAGCTTCTCTCACATAGATGTGGCAGAGGAAATGAGGAAAGTGCTGGACAATCAATTAAAGAAAAAAAGAAACAGGTCAGGGTCAAAGTCTCTCTAAGCTGCAGGGCTGAAGCGTGTGTGTGTGGTAAGGGAATAGATTTTTTGAAATACCTCCTAAAATGAATCAATGGCAGCTTGAATAGAAAGACATTTAATAAAACAGCTTCTTATCTGTGCAAATTAAGAGAGAGAGGTTTAATAAGAGCCAGCTCTCATGTAAGTGAAAATATTGCGCTGTGTTGTGTGTGTGTGTGCATGCGCATGCGTGCATGTGTATCAGTGAGTAGCCGGAAGCACTGATGTGTATCGTGAAACAATGTATGATCATCTCAGAATGTGAAACAGCTAATGCCTGGCAAATTAGTCATTTCCCAGTACATGGGCATGTAATGGTGTAATCTTCAGAGCATCACTATACATGAACTGTGTGTGTGTGTGTTTGTTTTCTGGACTATTCTGTGTTTGACTGCACATATGTGTTAGTGTATGGCTTTCAATGAACTTAAGTCTGTACTAAACTGTTGTGTTTGTACAAAGACCACTTTTCTTATTCATTAATTCATAAATACTATATGTTAATATTATTCTTTGCCTACCTACACTTACACCAGCATCATAGTGCATGCTTTAATGTGTTTGTCGTGTTGTGTGCATAATGTGCCTAATGCATAATTAAGAAAAATGGTGAAAGAATCGATTATTGGTTATGTCTATTCTATACATAGTGTCTGTAGATCAGACGAGTTTTTAATACTTCAGAACTTCCCCTTATTGTCAGGAAGCTTGAAATCAACACTACTGTCAGACTGATTTATACCGATCCATTCATCCATGAGCTATACCGCTCATCCTTTGAGGAGTCTATAGGTCAGTCTCAGCCCGACTACTGGGTGAAGTGGAGTACACCCTGGACGGGATGCCAGTCTATCTAGGATTTACAAATGATAGTGCTAACACTGGCTCTGTAGAAGATAGCAAAATGTACATATATCACCTTTAAGTGAAGGGGACACATTAATGTAACAATAATTATAATCCAATAATATATACTACTCTGAAATGGCCCTCACAAGGAGTACTTTTTACCTTCAGTGTATTTTGATGCTTTTTATAGCAAATGCTGTATCTGATTTTACTTCTAACAGTGTTGTATACCATAGTATTCCTGCTTCAAAAGATCGGTAACTTCCTCCACCACTGGTTAGTGGATAAAATGCTGACAGTGAACATAATCCAATTATGTTGGTAAAAGTTAGAAAAATAAATTAAGCGCATTAATATTACCTGTAGGAATGCTTGGTCAATAAGCAACCTTGGCCACAGTAGGTCCTGTGAGCAAGACACTAATTCCATAGCAGTGGAGGCTGTAGTTCAGTGTTGACCAATGACAATATTACTGTAAAGAGATCAAAGTTTCTTTCTGTCATTATAAAATCACAGTATGTCCGATGGCCACTTGAACAGTCTTTGGACTCTATGTCCACTTTCACCTGGGTGTTCAGAGGGTTCTGAATACATCGTCTTTCAGCCCCAAAGTAGTGTGTCTTAATTAGCGACATTACCTTTAGAATTTCACTTGTCCTTCTAAGTGCAACCTCAATTGGCTGTGATAGGTTCGTAACAGCAACAGACTGAAAGACATTAACACTGCTCTACAAGAAAAATGATAAGGTATACAGGATTAGGATAACACTTCTAGTGCAATTAGTTGCAATTATTAGTATCCAATATAGCCTGTGCACCTCTGTGATTTGTTATGTAACGGACAGTCTGCAGAAAAATTGTGATGCTAAAATATATGATTTAAAATAAAAAGCGTATTGATGAAGCTGACTGAAGCGCTTGTGATGAATTAGCCCACCAGTGGGAGCGTCTGTTTCTAAACTCATTTTATTTATAAACAAACCTGGTAACACACCAGGCAAATTCTCCAGTCCTTAAAACAAATGTAGACAGAGGGCTACTCTATCTAAAATAGAGACATACACATTTCCTATTAAAATAAAGTCTGAATGCATAAATTCTGCATACTATTAGCTGTTTCTCCCAAGAAAAGAGACCATTAATCTGCATGCCTTCTCAAGGCACTTGATTAGAAATGCAAAACCAGAAATATGGAATAAGAAAGTTGTGTGTGTGTTTTATGTGTGTGTGTTAAGTGTGCTACATTCTCCTTGCAGCCCACAGGGCCAGTAATTAATGTGAAGAAAGTTTTGTGAAATAATTTCAATACAAGATTAAGCATATATTGTACCTTGTGTAAGATATGAGGCCATGCTTATATTTTAGCATCTGTTAGAACAAGCTAAGTCAAGTTACTGCAAGTTAGAGAAGTGCCAGAGAAATGAATGTAGTATGTTGGAGCGGGCTGAAGCGCTGTGAGGGTTATCCCATGTGTAGGCTTATACACTTGGTGGCATGTCATGCATTTTTCTTCTGAATTTTTAAAAACTCCTTTGAGTCATTTAAGGTTTTAAAGTAATTACAGCATCTCTTTGCTTGGAGTCACCAACCCTGGCTATCATCTAACTCTAATTCAGGTCAACTTTAATCCGTTATGGAAAACATGCCTATATGGGTTGTCCAAATCTGAAGATGAGTTTGGTCTGTGGCTACTGAAAGTTTCCTCCTTAAATGTAGCTTTGTCAGAAAAAGATGGCAGATATAATTTTTTTTAGGTTTTAATTATTAATAAAACCAGATTAGGGAGGCTTGGGTTTTGGAAGTTAGGCCTAATTTTTGCTGGATTGCTGAATTCTTATGTCTGCTAGATGTAACTACAGTATTTCCCAGTATGTGTAAAAAGAATAATCAGAATCTCACTGAAGACACTGGCCGCCATAATGAAGATAGTACACGGTTGATGGTGCAATTGTTTGATGTAACATAGCTGAACTTTCGAGGGCATTATCATTCTGGGCCATATCCAGCAGCTGCACCACCCTGAGTACTGTAACCATTATTTTAGCCATTCTGATATATATACTATGTATATATTATAGAAACTGAATACCTGATTCAAAGTGCCCACTCACTGGAATGAAAATTGTTCTCTAGCACATAACATTTTCTAGCTTGCAGTTTTATCTGCACTCTGCAACACTGCAAGCAGCCCAATGACTTAACAATGTGGTGACTAAAACTTACTTTCTGAGCTCTGGGAAGAAGTTTACAAATATAAACCTCCATGATTAAAAAATTCATCATAAAGCCTTAAAAACTGACATTGTTTGCAGTTAAATATTTCTTCCTTTTTGGGCCACAGGAGGCTAGGCTGTGACAATCATATACTGATGGCTTTGATGTAGCAGACCCATAACATGATCAAAATAGAAAATCTAACTGCAACTTGCATACATACAGCTGCTCATGATTATTCGGCCTCTGGTGTTCTTGACAGGCACTTACAGTATCTAACCCTTTTTACTTTAAGGCTGACTTGGTCTACATCATTTTCTTCTTTCGATCAACACCAATGACTAAATGCTGCGAGCAGCTTCTGGCGTGATGATGGCTCAAAACCATACTGGTAACCCCATCCTTCAGGATTAAACCTTTGTAGATCAACTAATGTGAGACTGAAATAGTTGCTTTGTACAAATGTGAGTTAAATTGCTTTATTTGAGTGACCTTTGGGATGAAATTTGCCTTTAACCTATTTAATTCAAATTCTTTCTTATTATTTCTACTTTTCTTATTCTTTTTCTCTGTATCTTTCTGTGGTTCTTTATACAGCAGACACACAGGCGATCTTTCACCTCGTCAGTCTGCTCTGCTTTTTAAAGGCGTGCTTGAGAGATTCAGTCAAGAGGCTTAATAAATATGAAAAGGAAAACTAGAAAATGGATAGCGGGCAAAGTGGCCGGTAGCTAAAACTGCGATACCCTGCTGGACAACTGAGCTGGCAATGAAAGAAAAAACATGGCTCTGTAGAGGAGGTTGGGGAGTAAAGAAAGTTGGAGGGGTTCAAAGTGAGGAGGTGGGAGATGGAGAGAGAGGGAGGGAGGTGTCAGAGAGTGTGTTGGGTGTGTGTGCGTAAAAGAGAAAGAGGTGTACCTGAAGATGCTGACTTCGTATTAAACTCCAGTTGATAGGTAAGTGGTTCTGTACTTGACTATTCAGTAGAACAAGCCTCACTGCAAAAGTAACAACCATAGCAAGCTTCTTCACCTATATTTTGAGCTATCAGAATTTATTTCCAGGATGTCACCAATCCAAAAGCGATACTGTATATCCTTTGGTTTTGTTCTATTACATCAGCAGGGAATGGTCATGGTGTCTGGAGGACTTTGGGCACCATCCGACATCCACTTCATTCACTTTATTAGAAAAATTAGAAAGTAAACTTGATGTGTTGATCACAGCCAGAAATCCAAAAAGTCCCAATAATAACTCTTCTTTCAATAATTAGCTTCAAGGTTGCTCTTCAGGAATACAAAGAAAGAAAAGTTGCTAATTTTGTAGTTTTGTAGTATACTTTTTAAAGTTCAATGTGTTGATGTCCAAGTGATATTCCATCAGTTTGTGAAAGGACACAAAACTCAGCTTGCAGTCATCTGACCTGGCGGTGATGACGATGCTGCAAGTTAAACAACTCTAAAATCTGCACATTTTCTAGTGTGTACTTTTAGCTGTAAGTGGTGCTGGGAGGAACTTCTCAGATCATCAACTTTCCTACATGAGAGGATTGGGAGGCTAATGCAGACGAGCAGAAATAAATCTAAATGTAGCTACAAATATGCGAGCAAGTCGACATGTGGTTGATTTATTTTGACACTTAAAAAGAGGCGAGCAGACACATCCTACGTTGCAGAGTGAAGGTGACAGGTTAGAAATCCTGAAGAAAGAAAATGATGATTTAAAAACCACTCAGTCAGAGTGATCTACTTGAATCTGTCCGCATTTTATATTAGGCAGATCATCAGATTTAAATCAGTGTGCCAGTCATTTACAAACTCAAGATACTAGATATGTCAGGCTGAGTTTAGGGGATATGTATAAACAAGAGGCACAAACATCTGAAAATGTCCATATGACCAGAATAATTGACTATAAAAAAAGGTACCATATAGCTTCAACTGACATTCAGAACACACTTATACAAAATATGATATTGTCAGTGATTTCAACAATCTAAAAAGCAACAGGAGGGAAACAAAACAGGAAACCGCGGGCTTTCATGAATTTTATTTACCTCTCACCATCCATCTGATGTTTACTGAACCTATTACCTTACACGCAATTGTGGAGACACACCATAGCGTTTACATCTACCATATTTCTCCAGAATAATTCTGCTTGTTGATTAACACTCCTAGCGACCTACCTACAGCTCCTGATGGAGTCTTTAAAAAGCTCTGGTGCAGAAGACCCAGGCTACTGACCATCAAAAAAGTAGACTTTAAACTTACAGCACCACGTTTGACACAGACCTAATGGCAGCATCACTGCAGTGACTGAACACTGGATCCAGTACAAAGGGACAGAACATTGTGATATACATTGTACTGTATAAAAACTCTATCTTAATATGTCCATTTGGTCTAGTAGTGAATCAGTGTGCAGTAGTATGATGGTTAGCACTGTTGCCTCACAGCAAGAAGGTCTAGGTCTAGATCTAGGTCTCTGGTTTGTTGGAGCTTTTACTTTTGTGGGTGGGTGCTTGTTCCCCTGGCCCACTTGTGTGCATGGGTTTCCCCTGGGTATTCTAGCTATCCCACAGTCTAAAGACATATAGGTTACAAGAGTTGGTGGTGACTCTCAAATTTACTGTAAAAGTAGAATATAGGCATGAATGGTTGTTTGTCTCCATATGTCAGTCCTGTGATAGATGAGCCCTGTCCAGGAATTACTGTGCCTCTCTTACTGTCAGCCCCTCAAAAGATAAGTAGTATGGCTAATGGATGAATCACGCTAATTAAAATTTCTTGAAAAAGTCTAGAAACGTCAGTTTTTGTTTCTTTCAATGAATCCTTATGGCACAACTTCTCTCATTATCATGGCTGGGCACTCTGCACCACACAACTAGCTCCAGGGTCCTCCTAGATTACCTTAGCCTCAGCACCTGTGTTGTCCTTATTACTCCCAACTGCTTTGGTGCTCTGATGTGTTTAGGGGTGTCTAAGACCTTGATCTCTGACAAGTTCTGATTGCTACTGAAGAATAGTCTGTCAGTCTAGAAATGCAAATTCTATGCTTATACAATATATGCATAATGGTATATGGGTTTTATATTTTTAATACTGTTTCCCTCTCATGGATTTGTTGTGGTAGATGTTTCTGGTGTTGGTTGGAACGAGGGCCTTTCAGTGTTTTCCTCTAAGCAAACTTTATCCTACATATGACTTTTCCATGTGAAAGGTCTATTTTTGAGTTTGGTCATTAAGTTGCTGAAAAGTGGAGCGTTAGGCGCATTTTATGCAAAGAGTGGATTTATACATTTCAGTTGCCAAAAACAACCTGAGTGGAGATGCCAAATAAATAGATAAAATACAATAAATAAGTTTACACTTTGCTAAGGTCAAGGTTAGTATCAATGAAAACAAACAAAGTGCAACATTACAGATGTAGTGAATCATGATGTACATGAGCATGCAATATAAAATAACACTCAAAACACTCCTTATACACCCTGAGAGAGACAAATGGTTTTGCAGTAAACAATGAAGAACATAAACTTATACAGTAACATGAAATAAACATGTTTTCACAGTTTCCATCTTTTGTGGATTGACTGGTGCTCTTTAATTACTTCATCTCATTGCTGTCTTTTCTGGATAGTTTAACCAAAGAATTGCAACCAGTCCCATTTTATCTATACTGTAGATATCAACCTTGAATATCCACATAGCACAGGAGGAATTAGGATGGACACTAATTCCTTATCAGATTCATCTTATTCCCATAAAACTATCCTGGTTCCAAGAATATTGAGGCAAATCTCTACAGTTCAGGCCAAGCAAAGGGCTAGGCACCCTGAAACAGTCTCTCTTATCCCTTTCAGAAGAGAAAAGTGGGTGCTTGAACATTCAGATGAAATATAGTGAAGGTGCTCTTTTGGTAAAGAAAAAATTTAAAATAAAAATTAAAGGCACTCTTCTGGCAAAAATCTCTATCACTTATGCCTCACTGTCTTGGGACATCAAATAAACCTCGAGTCCTGCACCAACATTCATCTCCAGGCAACTTCTGTCTGATAATTGGCAATTCATTACTGACTCTGTTTGGTTTCACAATCTCTAGTGGGAAGCCTCTAACCCTAAAACTAACACCACATTCTAGCCTTTTCTTTCTTGCCTTCTAATCATTTGTGCGGTCTGCTTATATTTGTACCAGTCATCATGACAAGCCTTCTAGTTCAGTACAAACTGTCACTGCAAGTTGACCCTGGTCCCATTTCTCAACAGATGAACTCCTCCTCACACTGTATATTCATCCCACCTTTGTCTCTAAAGATCAAACCTGTTGTGGTCAGCTACCCCGTCCCCTCCTTCCTGCCTCTGATAGTCACTAACATTTGTCAAATTGTTCCTTGATTATATGGTGTCATGGTAGAAGTGTCAGTATCTGTTTGGCTGAAAGGGCTAAGATGAAGGATACATATGAACCCAACTACCAACAGCGCTAGTCCTCCTTGATTGCCTTGGTTAAGTACCTAGCATCATCCTTACTCTTCATGGATGCTCTAATGTCTCCATCAAACTTCCTGAAATGGCAGCCTGAATCCCTACCCCTTACCTGCTACAAGCCATTCCAACCTTTGTCCTTGCCTCCTCCTTCAACAATAATCCAGCCACCCCTCGTGGTTCTTCAGACCCCAACAAGACATACCTGTTTTCTTTCAGTTGTCCCCGGCTGTCAGCCAACACCTCAAACCACATGGTTCACCCCTGCCTCCACCTGACTGTGAGCCACCGATCTTCTTTTTCTGATTGGTATCATTAAAACACTGGCAGGTTGTCTTGTATGTAGCTTTAAGGTCCAAGCCAGTAAATCCTGTTCCCTCTTATCTTTGTCTTGCCTCTGAATAAAATCTTATCTTTTTTGTTTGAATTAACAACAACAACAACAACATTATTGTTCCTGATTTTGATGGCACCCATGATAGCCTACATGATGGTGTTTTGGCTAGCTTAGGCACAGGCCCTACATGTTTTAATAATAACCCACTCATGTACAACAGCTTCTTATTTTTCTTCTGCCTTCTTATATTTCTTCCAAGGCCACTGTTTTTGCCCAATTAAATAAATCACTTACTTACAGCAGCGGATTTTCCAGGGAAGATGAACCATCTCATGGGTGTCTAGAGCGGCAAAGACAGCTTTCATGAAGTGGATAAAGGTTAAATCACTATTGTATGGTATCAATCAGCGATAGGTAGCAGCAGAAGTTGCAGGTTATTACTGTAAGATTCTCTCATAAAGGAGAAAATATAAAAAGTAATACTTTTGCCCTACTGGCCCTTTTCAAAAGAAGAGATATTGTGCATTCTTTTGTAGAGAAATCCATACCAGTACACAGACTACTGAGATGGAAGCACCAATGTGAAAACAACTCATACAGCAGAGGGACAGGAGTAAGATCTGCTGATCTGTGAGGGCTATCAGGTTTGATGAAATCAACCATGCAGGGCAGGCAAGTCAGAATAGAGACGGGGTTACTGTAAAGACTCAAGGACACACACGCAGACACACTCACAGACGCACACACACAATGAGATAAGGGTATTTCCTAAATCCTATCCCATTGTACTCCTCCGTCCCTCAAATACAGAATATGCTCCCTAAATGGATTAAAGTGGTTTGAAGAAAGTGTGTGTACTCGCCTATGTACGTGGGTGCGTCTGTGTGGGACCCTTCAGCTCCATTAGATTGACTGAGATCACTATCTCTAGCTACTCTGGCATCTTGCAATAACCTCCTATCTGGACACACTCACAGACACACTCTCATACACAGCACTCACCTGCACATGACCAGTGCCTGTGTGATGACGAGGACAAAAAGTGACAGGGATGAAGGGAAGGAAGGAGAAGAAGGTAGCGGTCACCAAACTCTGCAGAACCACATAACCTTTTAAAGTATATCAAAACTTGTATGTTTGATACCAAGTTTTTGTTGTCTCCTTTGTATGTTCTGTTTTCACATTGTATGGCTGTGTGTATGTGTCCTTGTGTTGTTGTATCTGAATGTGTTCAGTACATTTATCTGTCTGTGCGTGGCTGTATCTGCATGCAAGTGTGTGTTGATAGGGCAGTAATGGGTTTTAGTGCAGTGCTGAAGAGGGTTTTTAAATGGAGCCAGAGAGAAGCAGGGAGGACAGGACAGACTGCTGATGTCAACACAGAGAGATGAGATAAAGTCCGTTTAGAGGTGGAGGGAGCGGGAGGGTGATAACAGCACAGGACTGGACCCACAGGAGAGGCTGCTGATGCCAAAGATAAGTCTGAACTCTGGATGCTCAAATCCCATCAGCATCAGGGACAGCTTGAATACAAACTGACAGCCTCACTGAGTGACCGACTGCATTTCTGGCTGCCTGGTTCCCTGAATACAAATGCAGATGTTTGACCAGCACACTGACTGACTGGCTGACTGACTGCTAACTGATGGTCCTTTTTCAATCAAATACTACTCAGGAACCAAGGATCCTAACAAACTAAACTCAGGAACTAAATCTGGATTTAAAAAGTCCCCTCTGCACATTTCCTGGTTATTTTTCTGTTTAGTTTCTAACTGCATTGAAACAATTTTTTCTCACTCCATCTGTCTCTTCTTCTTAATTTTGTCTAAACATCAAAAATACAACAATAGATTATGAACCCATATCTTAATGGTGCTTCTGGCAAACGCCAGTGCTTGTTTGTACTCTGAAGGAACATTCTAAATATAATATTATATTGACGTATTCACCATTTAGACGTTTCAGAAGGCAGGATCAGTGGCCCAAACTGGTACCAGGTTCTAATCTTTAAAACCGTAAAATGGTAAAGTTTCTGTGTTTCCAAATAAATTCCTGGACGTATTCCTTGGAAAAGGGCCATGAAAAACCAATCATTGCTTAGAAAATTTGCTGACTAAGCAGTTCATGCTGAGAGTCATTATGCAGTATAACTATGTGATGACTGACTTATTAATTAATCAATAATAATCACATCAGTCTTTTCCATTAAGGCAACTTGACACTCTATAACCTGAAGCCTCCCATGACCTGAACTTTTAAGAACCCATAAGGCTTTGTATTTCATTTCCACTGTGATTTAACAAACGAGAATGTTGTAGGATGTGTAGATCATTAAAAAGGTGACACAGGGACAAACATCATCATGTTTGTGCACTGTCTGGTAGGAGAGACAAGAATTTAATAATAGCTGCTAATATGTGAGGACTGTCAAACATGACTATTATTAAATTAATGGAGGGGTCCCACCCACAGTTGGAGGTTAACTGAATGGAGCCAAGAGTGAATGAGACCAGCACAACACCTGATCCCACCCCACTGACCAGCTCTCTGGTGTTGGCTGTGTCCTCTCGAGCAGCCAAAAATCTGATATTGAATCAAATGCCAGATTTCTGAGGGTTGTTTTTTTTCCTTCAAGAGGAAAGAAAATATAGTGATATAGCATTTGGTCGCACTGTTGTGTAAATTAATGTAACATTTTTGAATCCATTAAATCATAATATTGTCTGTATATTGACACACAATGTGACAATGTCTGTAAGTTATGAGTCACTTAGTTCCTGTAATGGAAACAGCCCAACAGAGTCTAATCACCAATTGCTCAGTCAAGCCAACAAACAGATGTTCTGGCGTATTCCTCTCACGTTATTGTCCACGGAACAATGGAAAATTAAAAGTGAAACTGTCTACACATGATAAGCCCTAAAGCCATTGTGCCGGCATTGTTTTGCTATGTAGAGAACGGTGCCTAGAGCTAATTAGCTTCAGGCTACAAAGATTTGTACGTCCAGTCTAGTCTCACAAGGAGGAACTTTGGATGCACTTAGAATATCCGACAGTCCCTGCCAACTTTCTCTGCGTAGCCCACAGAGCTGGCTGGGAAAAACACATTTGCCCTGTCATCCAATTAGCTATAATTACATAAAGTTGGAATTAATGTGCAGGTAAACTGACTGACCACAGTCCCAACTGAAGTACCTGTCAACTAACTGATTGTAAAGCTGACAAACCAAAATCCAATCAATAAAGTGACTGACTGACAGCTGACTAACGACAGATATGACATCAGTAACACAGTCTCTCTGTGTCCACAGATTTACAACTAAACAGTGAGAGGACAAAGCAGCATTACACAGCACATCTTCTGCAGGGGGGAAAACCAGTTGGAAAGTTTGCAAAAACTGCTTCCTCCTGAAGCCATCTGTCCCTACACAACCTTTTGTGCTGCACACTGTACTTGCCCTTTCTACCTCTCTGTCACTGTACCCTGCCTATCTCTTCTCTCTATCATTCTGTCCCCTTCTCTATTATCATTCTCAGTCTATGCCCTCTGTCCAGCTCTCTCCCACTATACCCTCTCAATTTCACTCTCTTTCTCTACCTTTCCTATCCACGTTACAGTATATCTTTCATTTGGTCTGTTCCCCTCTCTCTCTCTCCTCTATTTGCTTCTCTCTCATATCTGCTGGGAGACCCGTCAGTGCTCAAAATGGTGTGCTCTGACCCCTGCTGTGGTATTCAGAACAGAGGATATCACCCATTTTGTGCCCCTCCCCCTGTGAAATGTGTTCTGAACTTAGGTTGCCAACTCTGCCTCCACTACGTCTCTGTCTCCTGAACACATCTCCTTCTCCCCGGTGTTTCGTTGTGCGGGTGGAAGGTTGATTATGTCTGTTATGTGGAATTCAGCAACCCAATATAATGCTGTTTCAACTTTTGAACTCTATTCTGGGGCATCTTCAGGTTTTAGCAAGTTAAATGCAAAGATCTTAAGACCTTCTAAGATAACTGCAGCAGTGCATATTTTTAAAGTGGGTGATTGTGAGTTCTCTGATCTTAAAGACATGTTCAAGTTTTCTAATGCTACTTTACAGGGAAGACCTTTTGAAATTAGTGAGTGCGAGAGCGTAAAATCCCCACAACTTTAGCTTTGGTGGGTTCTCTGTTGGGATGCACAGGATGAACCAAAACTACACCAGAATGATGAGCCTTCTGCACACTGACACTTTGCACTAACTTTCTTATGTCTTTCACTTCTTCTACACCAAATGCATTTTCAGTTTTGGTGGCAAACAGAAGTCTTACAATAACAAGCTAAATATGCAAAAAGCTTTTAAGATGGATCAAAATCTAGCCAGATGTTGAAAAGGAGTAAATGCATCAGTCTCTTCGATCAGTCGTTCCTCCTCCCATGTTTGACTATGTCATGAAGTGGTCTGTGGAAATGTCCACTAACAGGGTCTGCCCTGTTTGATAACAGAGCTTTAAAAGCACTACAATTAAAAAATATAAAATTATGCTGTGTATGCTGTGAATGCATTCACAGAGATACCGCACTCTTAAAACCCAGACTACCAGGCTGAGGAACAGCTTCTTCCCCAGAGCTGTAGCCTCCTACCCCAGCCCCCCCACACACAGATAACTGATACCAAATCAAAGGACAGTCTGTCTCTGGTTCATGCAATATTTGTTTCTTTGGGCTGCGCTCTGCCACTTTTCTACCTCCTTGTATTTATTATCGTCCCTGTTATTTATTGTTTGTCCTTGTTATTTATTATTTTATACTTTGTTCACATATTGTTTTTATCTGGTGTTGGTTTGTATCTTTTTTTAAGTATTGTTGCCACAGGACTAATTTTGTTGTAGGTACTACAACAACAATAAAGCTTCCTTATGTCTTTAGCAGTCGTTTTCCTTGTCTCAATAAAGTGACAGGAAAGAAGCGTATCTGTAGTTGCATCTATCTGATCCCTCATCAGTTCATGTGAGTGAGAGGGCATTGATCTGTCTGGGTAAGGGAGTATCAAATTTATCAATACGATCCATTTGTTTGTGGCAATTTATATATTGTTGTTAGCCAGCATATGTTAACTGAACTCTCATAATTTGAACTAAAATGCTATGGCTTGCAAGCTCTTCTTACTCTAGTCACAGGTGCATTATCCACCACCCTCTGGATTGGACTTGGGGTTGCAGTGATTTGTGATCTGGTCAAATGAGATGCATGTATGTGGCTAGGTTTAATAAGAAAGTGTCTTAAATCACATCTGGTTTTTGTCTGGATACAAGACACTTAAAATGACAAGCATAGATGGGGCCTTGGTCACACTCTGCCACCTGCACTTGTTTTGAGTCAATTGATGTTAATTAACAGGTCAAAGCAGGCCTGCTTACTGACACATTTGAGAGAGTTGCACATGTGTCATGAGTAGCAATCATAGCTCTCGTTGCTCTCTCTCCTGCTGATAGAGTATGTAATGTAATGTTCACTTTCTTCACACAGTCAGAAAAAGTAGAGAATTGAACCTTTTGAATGATAAAAGCTTTTCTCTGGTGCAACAGACTCTTGCAAATCTATTTTGCACCCTGTAATTTTCACCTGAAAACGTATTCCAGGTGTCCAAATGTACCGTAAACTATGATGATGGTAACAATGGTAATGGTAGTCACTCTCTCAATCACTTTCTCCTGCATGTGCAGTCATCATAGACTGACAGCTTTTTTCTGAGAACATGCCCTGATCGCTTCTTAATGCTCACAGTCATTAGCACTGTTAGTGTGGCTAATCAGTTAGCTATACCCCAGATGTTCTGTGCATCCAGGGGTCACTTTGGCTTCAACCACTCTCCTCTAGTCTCTATGTGTCCTCACTTAAACTGTGCCAAGTCTGGCCCACTTAGAATGTGTTAAATAGATCTTAGAGAGCCAGCCAAGTGTGTGTGTGCATGTGTGTGACAGTAGTAATAGAGAGTGAGTCACTCAGTGTGTGCCTGCGCCTATGCTTCTGTGCATTATGAGTGCAAGTAGCCAAATGTGGGTGGATCCATATTAACTAAAAGGTCAGTGATTGTCCACCTGCCCTTCAGTGCCTCTGGGGCAGAGCCAGTCACATTAGCAGTTTGGTGTCCCTCCAGAAAGCAATGGGCCAGATGAATTGTTGTTTGATCTGTCAGTCATTCAAAGAGGCAAAAGTGAGGAAATGACTTGGAAATCCACCAGCTATACAGTTTGAAAAGCAATAGGTAACTGTGCAGAACCCTTCTGACAGCATAAAGAAATTTCTGCCACTGCAAATCACTGCAAAGGTACCCAGTAAGAATTTGACAGATGGTACTATGTAAGAGACTGCCAGATTCAACATCCACTCAAATGAGCACAAAATTTTTTAACAAAATACCATTACGTCAAATTAAAAGATATATTCAGACACCTTATATCTGTTCAAACCAGCCTGGTTTGGTTGATATCTGAGGGATAAAAAGGCAGGTACCAGCTATGGGTAACTGTAGGCAGAAGTTGAGCCTATCTATGTCTGTTCAGCATTAAGCCTTACAATGTGCATAATTTAGTAACTTTGCTGCAGTTACTGCATTCTTTGTATGATAGACCTTCACACTGTGATAAAAGTCATAAAACATTATCCATTCTCCTCTTAGGACAATTAACACTGATATTAGATACCAAATACAGTTTGTTTACTCTGAAGCACACAATGAAACATTAGTGAGATGATAATGATGATTATGAAGATAAAGCTCACAGTCAAACACACAGATTTTTGGATATATTTATTTTTTAAAATCCATGTAGATTATTGTATACATACCTTGCACACAATAGCTGAGAATACAGCAGGAAAAGAAAAATGCTGAATTACTGCAGAAGCTCTGCCTCACACAGTTAAAGTGTAACCCCATACTAAATATTGTAATTCAAACCAAGCATTTTACACTGACATCTGTGGGCTTCACTCGTCTCACTTTTGACTACACTCAAGGGACAGAAGTGTGTTTTGTTGCTCTTGTGTGTACAAGTGTGTACATTCAGCCACAAGTTCTAGCAATTCCAGCATTTCTGTGTAGGTTTAAATTATGGATTGTTATGCTTAGAGTTTGCCAATCTTTATGAGTATTGCTTGAGAGGCCAAGAAAATTTGCTTATGTGCTTTCTACCAATGTTGATGATTTGGTGTAATCCTGGCAACCCCTTCATTTTCACATATGTCATTTTTACAGCAGCTGTCACAAAGACTTGCCATTTGTTGGCCGTCTGTGGCTTATTAGAGAAATGAGACAGGCTTGTACATTTACACTTAATGCATGAGAATGCATGTCAAAACCATCTGCACTGATGTACACATCAAGTATAGATAATGAGAAAGCGTCAATAACTGTCTCCAGTAATAGGGCACCTTTGAACCTCTGTGTTATATGGGTGGGTGAGCTGAATGTGTCATGTGTGACATCTGCCAGCTAATATATGTATGTTGTAATAGTGAGTATGTTCTGTGTGCAGGCAAGAGATAGAGCTAATAGAGATGGCAGCATTACAGCATTTGGTAGTTCTGTGTTTTGGACATTAAGATTTACCATAGGAACCATGAATATGTATAGAAATAGTTGCTATTGATATTTCATTCTGGTTCAAAGTGGTGGACTGACCGACCACCTATACGCTATGACTATAGGGCACTACTAAAAGTGGTTGTCAAGACTTTATTTAAATGCACTTTTTCAACATACTACAATAAATCCAGGACATCCAAAACGTTGCATACTAGGAGATTTCATGTTCTTAAGTACAGTGTAATTCATAGTGATGTAATTAACTGCTTATTTTGGGCACTGTGTCATCAGCATTCATTTGTATATATTTGTATACAAGAACCTTTTAGAAACAAGACCTCTTTTGTGTTTCTTACATAGTATTTGTGTTCTATATGTACCAATACACTAAACAATTTGTTTTGGTCACTTTTTAAAATGGGATACCGTGCTTTAGACAGAGATACAGCTCAGTTCAGTGCAGTATGAGCTCTGTTAGAGCCAAACATATGTCCCAATGTTCTCATACACATGTTTTAGCCAGGAGCGCAAACTGAGCTAGAAAAAAAAACACAATGTTCTCATAGGATTCCTAAATGCCTCAAATACCAAACACAAAAACACAGAGGGAAATACATGCACAAATATGCACACACATGCATAAAAAAGTGACACGTGCATACACACAATCATGCTCCCTAAGCAAATCAGAAGTGATGCCCCTGCCTGTGCATGCCAGGAACATGCAGAGAGGGCGCAGGGGAGAGAGAGAGAGAGAGGAGGAGGACTGGGAGAGAGACAGTATGTATGTATGGGATGTGACATGCCCGCTAGTGCATGCCAAGATCATACAGCACCCATGCCAAGTACGAAAGCACATGTACAAGAGAAATGGGATACAAGCTGTAGGAAGACTAAGTGAGTGGGATGCTGAAGATTTATTAAGTCGTTTCATGTGTGTGTGAAATGCTCTAAGAAACACTAAGTAATGCAGTGATAGGCTGCAAGAGCATGTTAATGCACACAGACCATGCTGACAAGTTCTGTTAAGGACAGAACAACGTATTTATTTTACAGGAGAGAAGTTATTATTCTGAAAGATAAAATGAAGGAACAGAAGGAGGAAATGGTTTCACTGATCTACACAACAACCCTCTCATTCTTTAAAAAGAAACAAAAGAATCTATATGTAGTTGTCTTGTGACATCCTTGTTATTTCCGAGTGAGGGTGCTAGAAGAATGCAGGCCATCATATCCATTCTCATGTATAGTGTGAGGAAACGTTAAGTGAAGAGACTTGCCTCGAATTAAAAGAGAGAAAATATGTAGTCAATGAGACAAAAGAGAGGCTGTAATGGGTGTAAAATATGTAGAATAATAATAGCAGCATAATTATAACTGAGCCTGGTACTGGTAAAAAATTAGGAGCTTCCAGGCTTAAATGTCACTGTCTGAGATTCAAAGCTTTATTTAGCCTCTTAATGGATACAATAAAAAGTGGACCTGGAGTGAGTCAAAGTTACCTTAAGCAATGACCCAAACTGACAAAAACTGTCATCCCCTGTGGGCCAATCATATGTCTGTAAACTGACTCAGACTGTGTCTATAGACAGTGTATTTTGTTCCTTTAACAGCGATCCTGCAAATTCCATTTTGTAAGGCAGTATTGTGAATTCCGATTGATAAAACAGCTGTCAGTAACTAAATTGCACAAGATTTTACAATTTCCACGTCATAAAACAAGCAGTTTTTCAACAGAGGGAAATGTTTTGCAGGAGGCTTAGTAAACAAGGCAGTCTAGTGTCTCCGAACCTTGTCACATACATGAGTAAATCTGTCACTGCAGATCATTAACATCTTGGCAACTTAAAATACATTTTACAGACATACATTTCAAATGCTGGAAAATAAATGCATTGTGTCTCTACAGCTGTCCATATGTAACTTTATGAGGGAATAAAGTTGACTGAACACTGTGTTCTTTTCCAGCAGACACATTGTGTAGGTCCACACATTCACACTGCTGCTCAGAGCAGCTAAACTCTGCTATTGCTGCCTCCAGAGCCATAGTTTCCTGTTTAACGGTTGGTGGATAAGTGCTTTGCTCAAGGGTACTTTGATTTCAGGGAAGGGCAGGCATATTATCCCAAAGGATCCTTTTTGAGCTACCAACCTCTGGGTCACAAAGCTGTTTCTTTGTACTCTAAAAGCCTCATACTCAGCAAAACCACTCAGGGTTCTGATGTTATGGGGATTTTAATTGCTCTCCAGATACTGTTTGTTATTTGTCCACTCTTTAAGATACAAATGGAGCTATTCACTTAGGGGCAAAAAATGTATATTATAAGGTCTATCATCCTCCTCCACAGCCAAGTAAGATCCTGTCCCAAGCTGAATTTTGGTTCTGACACAACTTCATTTACAGGCTGTGTATAAAGGTTAGAGGCAGTCTCGAAGATAAAAATAAATAAATAAACCTAAAAACCACTACAAGTTCATACAACAGGTTTATGACTCGCAGGTCACACAAGGGAAGGTTATGCATGGCACTTTACCTATCACTGACCAATGACGCTTTATGAATTCCACTCTACTTCCTGGATTAGCACTTAATGTTGCCATTTAACAGAGGTTGGAATTGCAATTTAGGTCATTCAGTGTAATTCATAAGATACAGGGTTCTTCCTTCATATATAATATGTGCAATATGGAAAATATATGTTAATCTTCACTCCATGCTGTAAATATGTGTGTTTTCTGCCCACTGTACTTACTTATTCTCCACTACTACTGAATTGCAGTACTGTAACTTACATGTAGTAGCTTAAAGGAACAGTTCAACATTTTTGGAAAATATGCTAATTTGATTTCTGCCTGTGAATTAAGTGAAAAGAATGATTCTGCTCTCATGTCTGTCTCATAGAGCAAGAGCTGGTTAGCAATTAGCCTAGATTAGCATAAAGACTGGAAGCAGAAGGAAACGGCTGGAGTAGCCTGGCTCTCTCTAAAGTACAAAAATACAACTCTGAAACTTAGTAATCATCACATTGTACCTGTTTTTGTTTTGTTTTGTTTTGTTTGTTTTTGTTTTAATTAGTGCACAAGCAGAAATGTACAAACAAATAATTTGTGGTTTTAGAGGGCATCACATACCTAACAATATACACAGATACTGAATATATTCTGTAGCCATATTAATTTAATGTGTTAAAACATTGCAATTTCAAAAGATTTCTCTTTGGCTTAAAGCTGCCATGTGAAGTTTTCTTGTACACAAACAAAAGATCTAACTACATTCAGTGTAACTCATAGTAACGCACAGTGTGTATCTACCAAAAGTGATGAGTGTATTTACTTCCTCATAAAACATTTGTGAAGCTGATTTTTTAAGTATTTAAATCCACCATTGTTCACATTCATGTTTATTTGTAGCTTGTAGTCTTCTTCTTCCCTGCCAGTGCTGGTGCATTGCAGCAATTCTTGGCAAGTTACCGGCACCTAGAGATCACTGGAATAGTGTGACATCATTGGTAGGACTGTGTATCATGTCATCCCAGGAGAAAAAAAGCTCCATTGCACTACAGTTGCAGAGATCCACAAGGGAACCTTTAACAAAACAACTAAACATAGTAGGAATTAGCATATGAACAATTATATGCTGCCAGTAACATTGTGTACATTGTATTTGTCACTGTTGAATGGTGAAAAAAAGAAAATTCACAAATTTATATACATTCTCTCATATGCAGCGACTGATGCAATTCTGAGAGGCAGCTCTGAATCCAAAAAACACAGAAGCAATATTAGGTTTCTGTGACTGTAGCAAGAAACTGTCCAAACAGATCATTGCAGAGGTGGAAGATAGCTGCCATACACTCACACTGTTAGTGTTCACTCTTAACAATGAACCCATGTTATATGCTGCTATTTTATAGTGTCTTGTTTTATGGGACTCCTATGATAATCTCAGTATTTTGCAAGAGAAAGACTTTCTGACAACAATAAGCAAATATTTTTCTTTGATGCCAGTAGACTCCTGATGTAGAATCACATTGTTAGGTATGAGGAAGTCAGCATGCCACTGGTTAAATGAAGAACATTTTTAGTATTTGTCTGAAATGACTGAAATTGCTCTGTCAGCTGTTGACTACAGTGGGAGCACACACAGATGGATGTGCACTCACCTTCCTACGCATGCACACATGCAGACACACACACAACCCACACACAGAGAAAAACACACAGTGTTCAGCGTAGAGCTAATCAGCTGTCTAATCGTCTGTCAGTTCTCATATTCATCATCAGGCTCCGGACATATGGCTCTGCTTTGATCAGGAGACTGTGTGTATTTCTGTTTGTGTGTGTGTATCCTGATACCGGAACCCAAGCACAGAGACTGCCCAGAGTCAAAGCATAGTTTTCAAAGTTTAATAAAAACCACGGCAGCAGAAGACTATATAAACTGTGCCCCCAACAAGGCAGTCCTAAAAATATGTAATCTATCCATGCCCTCCAGATCCAGATATAAATCCAGATCAGCAGGATGACATTGTTTGTCTGTGCCTCCCGAAACTGTTGAAAAGTGCTATGATTAAGGTTTGCTAAGGTTTGGGGATGTTTGTCGTTGTGGTTACACAAAGATCAGAGTTATCAAGATAAGGCAAAAAAAGAAAAAATACAATAAAAAATGTTGACGCCCGACATGAAACAGGAGACAAACATCTGTTTCCTGTGTTAAAGCTCAATACTTTGTTGACCCAACCTTCTACCCTGACCTGATCCCAATGCAGACTTTGTCACACCATAAGATCATGACCTACAACCACTAGAGGGCTTTACGAACATAAACATAGATCATATGCCTACTCTCTGGAGGGACTGATGCTGTTGTTCATGGGTGTACAGTCTCCAAGACTCCATAATTTGAACAAAGAAACTAGCCAGCACAAGTAATGTCTACAATGTGGTTACATTTGGCAAATAGGTTCCATAGAAATGTCCAGCACCCTCATACTGTGAGACTGCTGAGAATGTGGTAGTTCTCTCCCTTTTTGAATAGGACTGGCGTTTGCAGTATCCTCCTGTCTAGGAGTGGCTCCTAATGTTCCAGGGGCATGGTCACAATTCAGGCACTTGAAGTCCTTGAAAACCTCTGGATGAATGTAATGCAAAGGTACATGGGAAAGTTTATAAATTCCCTCACAGTCTAATACCCTGTAAGGTTCTGCACATGGCAATATATACAAAGATACAGAAATGCCAGAATACATCTGGTGAACTAAATCATGAATTTTACATTTTTTACATCATAACAAATGTTACAACATAAAACATCACCATCCCTGATGCCAGACAGGGACATCAGTATGGGACAATGCTGCAAAGCCCAGAATTACAGTTCTGTGTTTTGCACTGACAATGCTGTCATTTTTGTGTGATTGTGGTTATGGCAAGTAACTGCTTAACTGCATGTTTATCATTTTAACTGTGACTATGAAGGTCTGGTACATTGTTGCTGGTACACTCTGCATGCTTGTTACTGTAACAAGGCGATGAAGCCCTGGTATGTCTGCTGTTGCAGGGGCGCTTTTTCAGTGGAAACTTGTAGGGGTTGCCTCAGAGTGAAGGGACAGTTGTTTAGCTTGGAGGAGTTGTTGGGTTTAGACATCTGACCTCCAGAGTACATCTCTTTGGAGGTTTTCTGGGCATGTCCAATTGGCAGGGGAGCCTGGGATATACCCATATAACACTGAAGGAATGACACATCTGGTGGGTGAACACCTCAGAATCCTGCAGGAAGAGCTGGAAGACGGTGTTGGGGATGGGGATGTCTGAACTACTTTGCTTAGCCTGCTGCCATAGCAACCTGGCAATGGATATGTGGATGGATCCTGATTCTTCTGCACCAATCAAATCTGTTGTGGCAGTAAAGGCCACTACTTGTTGCGCTAACCTAGTTGGGGTGTGCCTTTCTATCACTTCTGCCATAGTTCATTTTCAAACAAGTTAAATTTTACCTGGACTTTGCCAGCAGTGTTGCCCTAGAAGTGACGAGTGGATCTAGCAAAGACAGTGGACATTGTCTCTCGTTGCAGCTTTTCCAAAGGACACACAGCTGGTAAGGGCAAAACCTATACTGTCAGGTCATTTGTTGACAGTCCTTTGCATTAAATTAGATATTCTGTATTCTCACATGGCTAAATAGCTGAGGACAGGGAGAGAAATAACAGTTCCAAACTCAAACCCTGATGTTTTTTGTCTGCTGGAGCAGTGGATGCTCAGAGAGAGACAGGAAGAGACTGAATAAGCTGTCCCAAGCTGACGTCTATCATGGACAACCCCTCCCACCCCCTGCATGAGACTTTGGGAGACCTGAGTAGCTCCTTCAGAAACAGACTGCTGCATCCGCGGTGCAAGAAGAAGCGCAACCGCAGGTCATTCATTCCAACAGCCATCAGGCTGTACAACACCAGACTGACCCAACAATAAACCTGCAACTCTGGACTCCACTTTCTGGTCACTTTATTTGCACATAATTTCATCTACCTCACTGATTATCACCATTTTCCTATATTACAACTGCACATTTCACAACTGCACATTTTCTGTTTATTACAGAGACTTTTTAATGCTGATTGCTGTACTTTTTTACCCTTCTGTGGGATAAATAAAGTATATCTTATCTTTGTGTTAAGCAGCTGTAAAATGTCTTCTATTTTGTCACTTATCATGTTGGTTGCTTGCATATAGTATCACTTTCATGTTTGGCAGTCTCAACACTGGGTGTCATTATACACTCACACACATGCACAAACACACAGTCACATATTTTTTGTCATTTTATTAGTGGGTTAGCTTGCTCTCCGTAGATCGAAACTCTCCATTACAGACTGTTGGACCAACCTCCAACATGCCCTGGTCGTGTGTGTGTGTGTGTGTGTGTGTGTGGCTGTGTGTGTGCGATGCGTGCGTGTGTGTGTTTGGTAAGAGATCTGTGAGGTGTGTCAGATGGCTGTGTGGTGTGTGTGTGTTCATTTGTCCATGAACTGTGAGTGTATACTGACCAGTTTTTATAGAGCTTGGTGGTGGTTCAGTGCCCTGAGTGCTCATTAGGAACAAAACAGTAATGTGTGTGCGCGTGAGTGTAGAGGACAGAGAGAGGGGAGAGAGAGAGAGAACAGCAATGAACAACTGCTGGAGAGAGCAATTAAGCAATCTTTCAAATGCCTGTTTAAGCTTTAACCCCGTTTCCTCTTTTGTATCTTTCTTAACCTGCCCTCCTCTCTTTCTTCCCTCACCTTCTCTTCCTCTCTGTCATCCTCTCCTTCTGTGCCTCTAACCCTATATAGCCCATCTTTCTCTTGGCCCTTTTGAATAGTTTCTCAGCTCCCTAATTGGACAACCATCTCTAGAAATCTAATTATAATGTTTTAAAATCTATCTCTGTGGGTGTGTGTGTGTGTAGTCATACATTCCTCAAGGCTGCTTAGACACATAAACCAAAATTTAATTTCAAATTCACCCAATTTTAGGATAAGGCCACATACAATTAATTAATACACACAGAGGCAATTTCAAGGGCCCTGGACAGTTTTTAAGAGAAGGAGAATTTTATTTATTCTTAAATTTTTTTATATTGCACCTGTCAAGGGCTCCTTTCTAGTGTTCAGTTTACAGAGATAGCAGCGGCAGATTTATGCCTCAAAATTAACTGTGTCTTTGATTTCATGCAGATTTAAATAAAACCATCCTTTCATTTCTGGGTGATAACTGTTGATATTGCAGCCTGAAATAATGACTGTTGGGAGCAGATTTTATTACTTCAAAACTAAAACCATGTAAAAGGTTCTTGACGCTTTTAGACAAAAGACTAACATTAAAGCTACAAGCCCCAGGTTAAAAAAAAAAAAAAAAAAATCAGCCCTCTCACCTGTCAATGATCCTTAAGAAGTGTAAATAAGGAGCAGAATTGCTCTTGTATTGCAGGGTAGAGCTGGTTGGCCATAGAATTGTGTTACGGTATTATAAAATGCTATTTACTCTAACATAACCCTGTCTGGATACTTGCGTAGAAAGGTACACTTTGATAAGCAATACAGAGGCTATATTTAAATTCATTGCTCATAGTTTTTACTTTTAAATGATGACCATAGCAAATAATAGTAAATTTATCCATGTTAACCCCATCTCAGGTAATGTTTGTCTGGAGTGTGAACTTACCCATATCTAATAAAAAGCAGGACAGAGCTGCTAACATTACCCTAAACTCTGATTTTGAAGTATTTTATCTATCCAAGTGTATTAATCCTGAGTGGGTGTTTTGGTAACTACCTTGTGACTAAACATAATAATGTAGTTAGCTACAGTATATGTCAGCCCTTGGCTTTGAAAGACTACATTAATACTGTAGTGGGTAGTAAGCTATTGGTTGGGTAGCTAATGTTTTCACCTAGTATTAGAGCAGACAAATACACTTTTAAATCAATTTCTTTCACTTTTACTCTTGGGTTTTTGGTTTTGTAAAGGTGAAAAAAGACAAGACCATTCAAATTTGTTAGATACCATGCATCTCTCTTACTACAACCCCACTTATGTGTGATACCCTTCAGCATATTAAGAAATTCATAGGATTGGGGCTCACACACTATATGGTGTACATGAAAGTAAACGGCACAGAGGTATATGTATGCATGTGGAGTGACACTTACTTGAAAAAAATGTTTAAAAAAGACTGAAAAAATAAAAAGTATACCTTTTCTTATCACCAGGTGTTGTCTTGTTGTCTTGGTGTCAGAAAACATCACATCACACTCAAGGATGTTGTCCTTCTCTTTTGACCTTGACCTTTGACCTTTGTTAATGTGTCTCTCACTAAAGCTAATTTTCCAAAAGATTAACACTGTCGCAGACATCAGAGTGTGCGAAAGAAGTCAAGCAGTGAACACAATTGAACGCAGCTTTTGCATTTTCAGCTCTTTCATGTCATTTGGGAAGAGACTGTCATCCTGTAAAAGAAAAGAAAAAACTTAGACGATGTTTGTGGAAGTAACTTATGATATAATTTATGATTAACTGTTAGGCAACCTCCAGCAAAAGAGGAAATCGGGTGATGTTGCATTAGCAGCAGCAAAGTTCATGTAAGGTGGCTCTGATGCTATCTATATTGACTTTGTTCCTGCTGCCAGACCTCAGTGCTGCTGAAGGCAAAACCAATCCACTTTACCTTCAAGGTCCGACCTCTACATTACCACAATGTGTTCTGTTTGTTGTTGCCTATAACATCACATTCAAGCTCATCACACTCAACCTTATGTTAAATGTAAAAGTTTGCTCTACATTTATATCTGTATAATAACCAGGGCTTGAAAATGTTTGATGTGAACAGTTACATCGAAGATTTATGATGGATTACTGTGGTGTGCACATATATATGTAGACTTAAGGTTTACTTAGAAAGCTTCTGTTGCATAATGACTTTTCTAAGGTTTCAAATCTTTTGCACATTTTTGTTTTTAAGTACCAGGCCATTGATATGCTGACTGAAAGTAAGACACACCAACTGGTTGACACACAAATATCTGTGAAATGGACACTTCCACATTTTTAGATGCAAAGATTGATGTCATTTTCGTATCTATCCATTAAGCTTGGGCCTTGAGATAGCTAGCTTAGCTTAGCATAGGTTAGCAAAATCCACTCAGCCAGCACCACTAAAATTCACAAATTAACTAATTATATGTCATTTGTATAATCTGTATAAAAACTTAAGTGTAAAAAAGATAAGTTGTGGTTTCATGAAAAGGTTACACAACCTCTGGGGGCACAACCTATAATCATACCGTTTTATAATCATATACTCAATAAGCATGTCTACCAAAATGTCCGAATGTATTCTTTTAAAAGGTGGGTGGAATGTTGACTTTCCCCTGGGACTGATAATGTTAAAACTATTTGAAGAATCTGAAAGCAGCAGGAGCTGTGCAGTTAGACTTATTTCTTGGTGTATATTTTCTCACCATGTGGATCTGCCTGTAGATACTAGTTGACACTCTGCCTGGCTTTATCACTTGACTCTCCCTTGGTTATTTTAACCAACAGCTGCTGATGAGATATTGATTCCTTCCCCAGATCTGTATAATTGGAACCTTGAAGGAAAAAAAGCATGCTGGAGCCCTTCACTGTGGAGGACACCACTTCCATGCTGCTCTTCCTTGATACGCTCTCCAGTGTTCACCCCAAAGCAACAAAATGAATATTACAACTGTTGACCAGGACTAACGCTTCACTTCAGCAGTTATTTCCTGGGAAACTGGTTGTGTCACTCGGTGGCACTGTGAAGCTACGGGGTATACGTTAGGCGGACTATGATACAAGTCATGGCGACAAAAGGAGGATGTATGTTTTAATATCAAAAACTGGTAATTGTTCAGTTGCGCCTGTTGAATCTGACTCAGCTCTCTCATGCTGAAACACTGCTTTCTCCATAAGCCATTTGCTCTCTCTGAGGTTTGCTTCAATCATTTTTGCTGTGTACATCCCCTCAGATAAAACAAATAAGCAGCGCGCCATACCTACTATCAGGACAGATAATAAAAATGAAAACCAAACATGTCCCAACTAAGTCTTCATTCAGAGGCAACTGGAGGAATTCCCCTCCAACACAGGAAAGAATACAAAATGCAGAGGGCCTCTTTCTCTCTACAAGTGAGTTCATTCACCTCATTCTCCAAAAGGCCTCATGGCTGTTACTAAAGCTCAAATGGTTCCAATATGCTGATGCTGAAGGCAGACAGACATATCTAAACTTCAGTGTAGTAGACCATGACACTTGGAATGCAATGACTCCATCATCACTATAGAATAGAATCCCTCTCAGGTACTTGCCAGCAATTGCCCAGCGGGCCCATCTATGCTGAACACTCAAAGTCAGGTACAGTTTTCTATGTGGTGCTTTATCTCTATATCTTCCCCTGGAATAAGAGCTCAATTGTCAAGCCAATTGGTCATTCCCAGTCCTGGTGAAAACCTCACCAACAAACTTAAATGGGATGAGATATATCCCATGAGAGCATTTTCTTTTAAGTGAAAGTCTGCCCTCATCTACTCACCTTGGGTCATCAGACTGCCACCCAATACACATAATCCTGGTGGCACCATAATACGAAATGAAGTCAGTGATGCTGGGATGTTTCAAATAGCTCTAAGGGAGATGGTGACTTTCCCAAAAGCCATGCTAATTTCAACAACTATTAGATGAATTGTCGTGAAATTTCGCCACAATGTTCCTCCTCCAAGCAGATGGCACAATAGAAGACCACTTAATAAAGTTATTCATTTTTAGAAATCAGTCTTAGTGATTTTATTATCATGCAGTTTAAAGTTTTTTTTTGGTTTTGGCTTTTCACCTTTGTGGACAGGACAGTGGGCCCAGGCGCCCCCAATATATCCATGCAAGTTTAAAAGAATTTATGCTGTTATTCATTGGCAAAAATAATTTTTAAAAACAAAGATTAGATAAATGTATTTGACAAAACTTAGTTTTATTGATTTTAAAATGTCATTTCGGTATAGTACCGTTACTACTTTGGTGCATAATTGTAGCTCTTTTTTATGTTTCTCCTTTTACCCTCTTAGTTTCTATTTACTTAGAAACATTTTCTGAGAGTGTTTTCATTAGAGGACATACTTTACTCTAATGCAATAAACAGTGTGCTCAGCGGCAGGAAACATCATTTTGGATGTGTGATAATCTGTGGCAGAAATAGTTGACCACTATGCTTACGAAAAACTTAGTTAATATTGATTGAAAAAACACAAAACAATTAATTACTGTTTATCCCGTTCCTGTTTGCAGACAGTTGCTATCTTAACATGCAACCTAATGTGGTGGAGAAACAACAGCTCGTAATCATACATCCCTATCCGCTTACCCGAGGTCATATTTTGTTTTCCCACACTGTGTCTTATTCTGTTTATTGTGAAACCCTAACCTATCTCTTTACTCCAGACCATTTACTTCCTGTATATCCTCCCCACCTAATGTGTTATACCTGTGTCTCATTTAGCTCCCCTTCACCCTCCCTTCTGTGCCAGTTCATCTTGAGTCTTTGTACTGTTTGTGACCTGCCCTTTGCCTGCGTCCTTTGGCCTCACACAGAAAACTGTGGTACCTCTTGTGCCCATTAAACATCTGGCCAACCCTGCATACTGGTCTGCAGGTGCTTACATTTAGGTCCCAACCTGTATTGAATTTTGACATAACTTGGCTTTTATCACCATAACCAGCGAAAAAGTGTTCTCACCCTGTAATATTACTGTGGACACCGCAGTAAATTTAGGCCTTCTAGACACAGATTGCAGTTGTTAAATTAAAATGTGATATCTGATCAAGCCAGTGTTGTTACTATTTTGAGTTGTTTCCTTATTTTGAAATTTCAACTTTTGTTCTTGAAAAGATATTGTAAAATTTTCATTTTCAGTATGCGTGATCCTTTTGCTTTGTTTTCTTGGAACAATTATTACTGTAATGTCTTTGTCAATTTAGACATCACCACTGACACTATCCTACATTGCCATCAGTTTAAATAGACCGTCTCCTCTTGTTCCAGGGACAAGGATACATATTTTCCACACTGCTGGGTGGTCACGGGTATCTGCTGCCCTCCAATCCCGAGCTACAGGGACTGGGGTGGGGAAAGGCCAGGAAGGATTGCCAGTGACCCTACCATCGGTCGCCATCTGTTCCAAAACTTTCCACCCATTTGGGACAGGCCATAGCCCCAAACTCACCTGTCACCAACAGGCTCCCACAAGAGTGACATTCAGTCGTAACTAACAAGACTCACCACACACACCTCCCGCTGTACAGATTATCTCTTATGATCTTAATATTTTAATACATTTAAATTTGCATTGATTTGACAGTATGTACCGTCAGGACAACCTGTGTCACCTCAGACTTTGCAAACTTTGGCATTTTGCTTCTTTCAAATGCTGGCACAGTTTCAATATTATAATTCATTTTATTATATTTTTCACTATGTCTTGTTTATGGTATACTGGACCCATGTACTAATGAATGCTGTTGCCCTTTTCCTCCCTCTAGAGCTACAGCCCTGCTATTTGCAAAGACTGCTCAAATACTGACTGTAGAGGCCTGGATATAGAGTTCTATATATATGTAGTCTCACTATTTTTGAATGTCTCACGCCTTTTGTGAGACATGCAATCTCTGCTCCTGGTGTTGATAACCTCTCATACGCTCTATGTAGGCGCTCTCTGCTAAAGAGCTAGTGATGCAGATCCCCTTTGCAAACTCTCCATAAAAAATGTCCCAGCAGGTCAAACTCTGATTAAATCTATTGCATAGTGCAGCAACAAAGCAATAAGTGATAAGAGATTGTTGAGAAGGTATAAAAACATATGTTCACATTCAAGCAAAAGGTTTTCCTAGTGTTGTTTTTATCTTTTCACAATAATAACTTTTGACCATACAATTTGTTTATTTTTACCTTACTAATTTGATGCTGTTTCAAAGTCTTTGACAAATTAACCTTTCGATCCCTCTGGATGACGTTGGCAAACCAATGCATTTGTTGTGTAATTTGGAGAAATCTGTATTTTGTGGTCAAAACAACAGCTCATCCCACAACACAGCTTGTTCAAGTCAGCCATTCTCATCAGCTCTTTGCATTTCATTCATTCAATCAGTAATGTTTCAGTGATATTTACTGTCCATTTCATTTTTTCTTGTCTACAAATGTTTTGTTTTTTTTATACTAGCTATATACCTGCATTTTACGCCACACCTCTATATATACACTCAGTAAGCACTTTGTTAGGAATGTGATACTAATACTGAGTAGGGCCTCCCTTTGCTCTGAAGACCTCAGTTCTCATGGCATGAACTGTGGAGACATTCCTTTAAGGTTTCTGGTCCATGTTACATCATCATTTCCTGCGGGTTATCAACGCATTCCTTTTCACTAGCTCTGTTCCCATCTCAAGGTGTTCTAGTAGTTTCAGATCTGGTGACTGAACTGCTGTATATTCTTGACACACCCGGTTTGTTAGATTTTTATCATGCTGTTAGTAGTCATTGAGAAAGTGGTGGCTATAAAGGATGAACATGGTCAGCAACAATACTCAGATCGGCTGTGGCATTTAAGCCATGATTGATTGGTATTAAGGGACCTGTAGTGTTTCCCCACAATACACCATCTGCTGTGGACTGTAGAGAAACCGACAGGTTGGATCCATGAGAAATCATGCTGACATTACATTCTGACCTTGCCCACTGCAGCTCAACAGAAATCAGATTCACTCAGACCTGTCGATTTTCCAGTCTTTAAATGTCAGTGGTGGATTATTCTATTGCAACCTCAGATTTCTGTTCTTGGCCAGCAGGACTGAAATAGCAGTTGTCTATTGTCTGTGAACATTCTCAGTCATCCAGGTCGGTATTCTAATAACGGTTTTGTATCACATTCAGAGGATATAAGGTACGAATATGTTTTTCACATTTTTATTCTCAGTTTTATTTCGTTTAATTCCTTGTGATGGTTTAACCGTTTACTGACTCCACTTGCGAGCTCTCCTGTTTAACTTCCTCACCTCATCTGCTTTCCTTCCCCGTCACCCTTTCACCCTGTTATCCTCCATGCGTCATCCCACTTCATTCAGTCTTACTTCTTCTCCTCCTTCATCCCCCGGATAATTTCTCCGCTGCAAAGGGGGCAACAAAGCGGCACTTTTCACCATCCTGGAACACCACAAAATAACAACACTTGAATATTTTCCTCTCTCTCTATTACTCCTTTCTTTCTTCCTCCTTCTCTTTCTAACCTCACCTCCAATTTTTCATTTTGCTCTTGTCAATAGAAATCAGTGATGTTTGAGTCCAAACAAAATATATTTTTTCCTTCCTCCACATTTCAAATGATAAAAACTTTCAAAATGTAACTACAACTAAAAGGTAATCAACATCTCCCTCTGTTCGTGCGTGCGTGTTGTGTCTATGCCTGGCGCACGTGCGTGCGTGTCTCGTGGTGCTGAAGGAACAGCGCCCTTCACGTCAAGGGAATGGTAGCAGTCGAATGAAGAAGCCGGCTGTCATCCCACTGTTTCTGTCTTATCTCCAACAACACAATCATTTCTTTATCGGACAGGAAACTATCTGGCATCTGAAATGTACGTGAGGTTTCGAATATCAACGCACGGAGAAGGAATATTCTTTTGCTTACAGCGGGCTCTCTCTCTCTCTCTCTCCCCTCTCTCTCTGCTCACTCTCTTGTGGACTCATAAGGCACTTTGGATAAAAGCCTCCGCAGAGGTAAATTTTATGTTTCTTATCAGTTCTCTGGGCGGGTGGTGAAGTATCTGTATTTTATTTCTGTAAAGGAAGTACAAAATAGTATCTGATCTCTCTCTGGTTATTTCAGCCACCGAGGCAAAAGTGGTTCTCTTTTCTGGTTTTAAATCAGGAAGACAGATCTCTCCTCCCTTTTCTTTTCAATCCTTCATCGCTCACCCTTCAATTGGCGCAGAGGCAGGGACCTGCAACTCCCCTCTCTTCTTCTTCTTCTTCCTCCTCCTCCTCATCTCCCCACTCCCCTCCTGTTTGGAGGAGAAACCAAAGAAGCGGCTCAAGGCTCGCTTTCCTCTCGCTGCTCTGCGCTTTGAGAAGGATTTCAAAGTCGTTTCAAGTGGACTTTTTCGGTGTGATTTGGCAGTGAAGTACCGTCCTTCAGTAGGAGAAGCAGGGTAAAGCATTCAGCCAGTGAGGAACTTGTATCTGGATAGAGAGGGGAGAGAAAATGAAAGACTGAACAAAAAACAAGAGGAATGGAATACGCGCGATCTTGTTCCAAAAGCCTTTTCGGATGGTTAGGACAAAAGAGCAGAAAAGAGGAGACCTTGCCTTGCACCCTACATTTCTATCATTACCTGCTTGTCTGGACATGGACTGATTGCCTTTGATCAGCCGATTATTGGTTGATTGAACGTCGGACATTATCACCCAGCAAACTTGTGGACTTGTGTGGGATTTAAAAGGAGAGTGAACCCTGCACTGCCAGCTTCCTCTTTTAGCTGGGGCAATTCTCCCCAACAACACCTCTCAGTTGATTAATTGATTTATCAATATATTGACGACTCAGCCTTCAAAGTGGAACCCCAGTGACTGATTATCTCGTCATTGGCTGAGTTTCCTACCCACCACCAGCCCCACCCAACTATACGATAAACCGGCATCCTGTAAAACTTAAATAAAGCTTAGCAAGTGTTTAAATCCAGCAAGGAATGTTACATAGATGTTAAATGTATCATCGAGTCACACAGCCACAAATTGCCACGCACATTAAAGCCCTGTAGCACTATCACAGGGTACAAAGGGCAGAAAGTACTACAGGAAGTACTATGACTACTCACGACTCCTGTGTCCAACAACCCTGTATGAAGTTGTAAGAATTTGTAGGGATTATTATAGTGCAAATGCTTGAGTTCAGTTTGGAGATTGGAGTTATTTTTGGCTGCACAAAGTGAGAGCGACTCTTCACGGTGCCCAGACAGAGACAAGACAGGCTGAACACAGGGTCTACCTACTTGTCTCTGTCTGCCTTCAAATCTGGAAGAAGGTTAGGATAGACAGAGGTGGAGAGAGAGAAAGACGTGGAGAGAGGAGAGGATGCGTAACACGGTTAATTGGAGCAGACTTTAGCCCTCTGCGCCGGAGAGAAGAGAGAGTTGAATTCGGTTTGCAACCAGAGGCTGCCTGTTAGGATTATAGTTTTGGGCAGAGGGAAGAAAACTGACCTCCCTCATCATTTTGTTTATCCGTCTATCGCCGTCAGTTTTGGGGAGGAGAAGTGCTGCACCGGCCAGGCGACGCTGACGAGGACAGGCAGAGGTGGGATTATTTCAGCTAATTTTAGCAACATTTTCGACCGGTCAAGATTCCATATCAGCGCCTCTTGGATTCAGGTTAGTTTTCTCCAAAAATCAGGTAAGAGGATGTCACGCGCCGATTTTGCAGCGTGTGTGCACATGTGCGATGGCTGTACTTCGCGGGCTGTTTTGTGTATATGGGTGTGAGAGAGAGAGAAGGTTGTTCGCTCCAGCGTGTGCGCGCGCGCCCCTGGTGCGGTAGATTGTATGAGGTGAGGACCGGGTGGCACAGAGGCGTTTTACGCACGAGTGAGAGAGCTGGAGAGAGAGAGAGAGAGAGGAGAGAGAGAGAGAGAAAATGTCATTGACCCTAGGCGTATTGTCCATTACCATTAGAGGGAGCCGAAAAAAACGGGCAGATTCAGACTTACCTGGCAGAAAAGTGAATCACTGACACTTCTAGTTGGACTAATCAGTCCTTACTGCTGTGAGTCACTAGTTGTTCGCCAGTTCATTCATCCGACGCACGTGTGTGAAACCTTTGCTGACTGCGCTAAAAACTGGGCATCATGGAGCGGGCTCCTCTCAAGACGGAGCATTCAACGAAGCGCGGCGGGATCGTACACCTAGAGTAAGCTAAAGGCGGAAAACGTGTTTTGTTGAGTTTCAAATTCACTTATTGTAACGATCCCTCCTTTTCGTTTTGTTACTGGGCCGGATTATGAGACAGACTGGACTGACCTGACCCCCTCCACATAGAAAAGAGCCTCTGATGAGGCTGTGTTTTGTGGTGGTTTCGTTTTTCTGGAGTCGTTTGCATTAACTCACACTCACGTAATGTCAGATGTCTCTGTATTTCCATCTCTTCTCTATAAATCTATAAATGCTCTGGACATTGCCTCTTAGATTTTGCATCTCTTTCTGTTTGTTTCACATCTCTTGGATTGTTTTCGTATCACTTTAGGGTATTTAGCATTTCTTTGTTTTGTATCTCATTATGGTAATTTGTGTCTCTGTAGTCGTTTCATTTGTTTCTAGTCATTTGGTGTCCTTTGGCCAGTCAGTCTGTGTCTGTAGTCAGTTTGCATACAGCATATTTGTTTGCATCTCTTTTGTGATCATTTATGTTTCTTTGTAGTCTTTTGTGTCTCTTTGTGGACATCTTGCATCTTTCTTGATCGTTTTGTGTGTGTGTCTCTGTGGTGGTCTTGCCGCCTCTTTTAGTATCTTATGCTTGATCACTACTTGCATCGCTGTATTTGTTAATTGACTTTCCAACAACAGAATGTTAACGCAGCCCTGATGAGCCCATTCAGCCAATCTATTCATGCTATTTTACATGCCTGATCCTCGATTATACCCCATATAACCTTAACCTAGAGTTAAAACATGGAAAAAATCACCAAGTTACATATGTGAATGGATGTAGTACAACCCTAAGACTCACACTCTGACGAACAAAACAACAGTGTAATGTATATGAATTCCTGCCATGCCCAGTGCAGTGATGCACCTTTGGGTGAAAGGAATTTCGTTTAATTCCCTGTATAATTTCATTTATTTGAAGTCTTCCCAAACTTCGAACGCTATTTGTCTGAATTAACTACGGCCCAGCAGGTGCTTTCTCTCCCTCCCTCTCTCCCTCCCTCTCTGTGACTGTGTACAGAGAAAGAGAGATTGTAATGTGTGTGTCTGTGTGTGAGAAGACACCAACAGTAAGTGTGTTTATAGTTCTGTAACTGTGTGTGTGTGAGAAGGGAGGAGGAAGACAGAGTGGATGTGTGCCATCTAGTATCCCACGCACGCATGTGTGTGTGTGTGCGCCACAATGCAACAGCAAGGCATTCACACACACCTACACACACGGGGGAGGGATGCGTGGGGTTTAATTATTTCAGCCATTTAGCAACAAGGTGCGCATCAATCTCAGAATGGAGGGAGACCGAGCACCCATCTGAGACTGAGACTGCAAGTGTGTGTGTGTGTGTGTGTGTGTGTGTGTGTGTGTGCATGCCGTCGTGTATTTGTGTAGAATTTATATGATGTGAAGCCGATGTATAGATCAGGCAAGTGATGATGGCGACAATACCAGCCAACTGGGTGTCTATTACTGGAGTGGGGGGTGGTTACAGCAGGGATGAGAGAGGGCGACAGGAGACGGGGAAGAGAGCAAGTGGAAGAAGTACAGCTCCTTCACTTCAGTAGAAGCACCGGTACATGCAAGTATAACAGGTAACTGATACATATTATATATGAAATATTAGATTCTTAATACTGGTGCATTTACTGTTGTAGATGGTTGAGGTGGAGCTAGTATTTTATATACACTCAGGTGGTTTAGTCCAGTGGGGTTCAGGCTTCCTCCAGAGGGTCACAAAAGAAATCTGAGGGGCTGTGAGATGATTAATGGGAGAGGAAAGTAGAAAATTCAAAAGTTCTGCTATACAAATTTGTATTCATTGTTTTGTACTTTTCTCTTGTGAAATATTGGATAATATGACCTCTTTGGGCCTTGAACAATTGCTTAAATTAAACCACCTGAGAAGTCTGGCGGAGAAATATCTCTGGTGGAACAGCTAACAACTCATAGACATCTGGAACGTGCCAAGGAGGCCCAACTAGACACTTCTGTTTTGTAGGGCAGTGGTTGTCAACCTGGGGACTGTCCAAGGGGTTACATAACAAATCTGAGGGGTCGGAGGATGAGTAACAGAATAGATTAACAGATTAACGGTATGTTTAAGTAATACAACATGCGTCACTGAGTGTCTTTCAGTCAATTAATTACTCTTACTCACTGGAGGAGACCATGGGGATGAAGAGGAGGCAGAGATAGATATATAGATGATAGAAGGGAGAAAAGTAGGAAAAAAGTGGAAGAAGAGACATAAAACAGGAGAGAAAGGAAGAGGGAGTTCCCACTGTTTTCTCCATTATAATTGCTCCATTTTCAAACTAATTCATTTTGTCACCTGGTGATCCTGTGATATATTGAATCCCCACCGAGTTACTGAAATGAAATGAACCAAATTTTAAAAGGTTGTCCTAGTTTCTTCAAATGTTTTTAACCCCCTGCCCATGTGATAATTTACACATCTGTACAGAGGCAGCTAAAGTCAAAAGCAGATCAGTGATGTTGATTTTGAGAGTGAATTCAGATGAAGTGAACAGGAACAAGGGATTGGTAAGTGAAAAAAAAGGAGGATGAGGAAACAGTGTGTTTGAGGAAGAGGAGGGGAGATATAGTGAATTGAGAGGGAAGGATAGATTTAGAGACATGAGGACAGGAGAGAGGGAGAGAGAAGGATCCATAAATCGTGGAAGGGATGACGAGGCGCGAAGAAGCACTGGAAATATACGAGAGGTAGAAGACTGGCCGAGACGACAGCAGGATGAACAAGTGAGAAAGAGGGAGAGAGAGATAGAGGCAGGATGCTATTGAAGAGCAATAAGCTGCATTACTGTAGATTTGAAATATTGTAGATTCAGTCTGTTTGCACCGATTATTCTTACTCTGGTCTAGTTTATAGTTGCTTACTGGAAATCTCTTCAGGAATAAACTGAAGAAATGAGGATTTAAAACTTCAGAAGCCAGTTCCAAAGGTTTTCTAAACAGCAGCAGGGAAGCATTTTATGAAAAAAATGCCTCCAGCTACTCTTTGGCGCCACCATTGTGCAGCTTCAGTTGAAACCCTAAAAACATTCCAAATTTGGTTGAAAAAACAACCTCATTATAAGGATTATCTACTGTAGTATCGCTCACATGACCTTTATCAGCAGTTTACCCAGTTGCAATGGATTTTCAAATTTCTAGTATTTCTGAGAACTTTTCATCCATGTTGCTTTTGGGAAAATAAACATTTAGAATTTCAACTGTATATATGTGCTGATGAAAATGGTGTGACATGATCCAGAACTCAAGAACAGCTACTAAATGTGTGTTGTAAGGGGATCTTTTCTCAGTTGCTGTTCAAGGTCAAGAATGACTTTATTATTGTCTTTATTATTAAATTTCTTTGGAATTGTCAGCTGACATTTACTCACGTGACTGTTTCAAATCCATAATAATCAAACTAATATCTACTGAAAACTGGCTGTTTTTTCTCCACTTCTTTAGACCCAGTTTCTTTTAATCTCAGTGGTTCTCTGAGGCTCTGATTATACTTCCTCTGTTTTACATAGAAACCTCTGATCAGTTGTATGCTGCCTGGCATGTGTGATACTATTATGACTTGTGTATTGCAAAAATTTCAAAGAGCAATTTTGATCAAAGTGATGCCATACAATGTAGGAATCCTTACACTTCTGTGAAATTCCAGGGTAATTTAATGTCATGCATTCTGAAATGATCAAAGAGTCTTTATTTTTGTGTCATATGAAAGAACTTGCTCAATGGCATTTTGGCAAAAGGTAGAAATGCATTCAGCCTAGTGGTTAATTGCATATTGAATATCTGAAAAACAAGACACTCTGGGGAAACTGGTAGTGGTAGCAAAGTACTGTGGAGTCCCTTACAGCAGCACAGGGCTGTAAGGACAGCAGTTTGCTCTGTTAGTGGTTAGTCAATAGTGATGGACAAGCGATGCAATCAATTACTCATTTCTCGTCAAGAGAGCAATTACATTACATATCAGTGGCTAACATTAGCAAACCAGAAGTAATCACATTACTCTGATGAGTTACTAAGGAATGTGCTACTGTCCAACCCTGTTGATGAGCTGATTTAAAGTAACACTGCCCCTTAGGTGGGTAGTCACTCCTGGTTATACGCTCTCAGAACTAGATCATA
>BRZM01002652.1:73349-83936 GCA_033238685.1 Lates japonicus | reverse complement strand
GGAGGTAGGCCGGGCCCTGTGAACAGCCCATCTGTGAAAAGGAGGCATTGTGAGTGGGCCTCATCAGAGTGCACTGACCCTCTCCACCCCAGCCTTTTCCACACACACTACTGTTGTCATGTGGAAACCTCTCAACTCAAATTTTAGGGATGTGTTTTAATCTTAAAGTAGCTGTATTGCGTATTTTTATTATATTGGTGACAGTGTGAAAGGGGTTGCTCATAGCACTGAACCTGGATTCGAAGCTCTCGCCCTCGGATTTTGCAGAGCTTCATAGTGAGTTTTAGCTTATTCGGGTCAGGTTTGTAATGAATGCCCCCTGAAGTCGTATTTCCAACGCAGAAAGTCCCACCAACCCCAACATAAGAATCAAAGATGGCTGCTACTCGCATCATTAGTAGAACTTGTCTATACTCCGTGAGCATCCATATTTTTCTGACCTCCGATGTAAATGGAATGCGAAGTTTTGATTGACTCTTACGGCTCTCGTGGTGTCTTTTTCGGCTGCAGCAGTGAAAATGCTCTAAAAACCCACTTTACACGACCTGACCAGACAGCTGGAATGCACAGGTTGAAAGAAGCTGGTGAAGATAGTGCTGCATTTAGCAGGTAAAGAGATGGATGTATCCCTCAGGAGTTGGTAGAGACAAAAAACTGAGCTAAAAGAGAGTGAATATCCAACTTAAGTTTGCCAGGTGTCTAGAAACCTGACTCCATATGAAAACTCTGTAACTGCCTTATCTATAAATAAGCACCATACCAACTTGCCCCCAAGTGGCCAAAAAATCAGTTACTGCATCTTTAATTAAGGAGAAAATCTGAATCTAATCCCCGTCCACCTTGGTTTAATAGACGACTATCTCACCCTACAATCACCAGAAATATCACGAACCGGCTGATCATAAGCTGTTCCACCTTCAAACAGCTGTTCAGGATGTGCCTGGCATGCCTTGTTTTGCCTCTAACCAATCAGTATCCGTCCACATCCGTCCGGTCATCATCACTTCCAGTCAGCTCAGAAGCTGCATTTGCTTTGTGAAATATGCAGATTCAAGAGTTGTTATTTCGCTTTACAACAATCTGTCCATCTGTATCCTTCGTATCCAACTTTGTCATCCTTTTTAATGGCAGTTTTTAATCTTTTCTGGTACAGGACAGTGATGTTCCCATTATTAATCTTGACCCAGTTGATTTCCACCTGGAGAAAAAGCTGTCCGTGAACACAACACCAGATCTGAGAGACTAAACTTTAATGAAAATGAAAGTAATGTCCATAAAGAGTTTGGGTTGTTCCAGCAAATGGTAACAAGAAACGAACAACAACAACAAAATCCTTAAAGATGATTTCATCAATAGTATTGTAGCATTTTTCAGATCATTTACTGCTTTGGTTCAACAGTCTGTAGGTTAACATGTAGGTTTAAAGATTCCACTGTACAACACTATTTTCCTCAGTTCCTTGAAAACTCTGTGCTGTGGAGATGTGAGGCTTTTCTTTGACCCAGCAACATGCCTCATGGACTGAGTCAAGCTGTTTGCTCGTCAGTGTTTCTCAGTGTAAACAGATTTTTCTCCCTCCTTCTTACATAATTGAGAGTCACCTGATGTTTCTTTATATTATGAGACTTCAGGGATCATTTCCATGTTTTTTTAATGGTGCTGATGCTGAGACAGATGCTCCATTCAAGCTCCAGTCCTGCGAATATCCTCCTTACAATACACTTCTTAAACCTGGCCCATGTAATATGTAAAGAGGAAGTTGCCACATCACTGTAAGAGAAATGGTAAATATAACTTACACTAGTGGCATTTAGGAAACCACAGGGGCCTCTGAAAGGCATTCTGGAGGGGAGGAGGGTGGGGGGTCATGGCATTGATTAAAAGTGCATTAAGCAACATTTTATTTTCAGAGAGTATTAGTTGTTTCTGTGTGAGGAAATTTACACTACGTAGTATTTTATTGTGACAAATAGTCGTTTTTCAGAGAAACCTGTTTGCTTTCTCTCAGGATTTTAATCCCCCCGACATGGATTGCTCATAATACGTCCTTCAAAAACAAATATTAAGCAATCTCTTCCATGAAACATATCAAAGATGTTGTGAAGGTTTGTACAACAGCTGACTGGAACAAACCCGTCAGTGTCAGCCCTCATATATCAGCAGCTTGATAAACAATATCTCTGTTATCTTGGTTAAGTATTGTTCTGTTCGTCTCCTTTATCGGCTCTCCTCTCTCTTGTCTTTCTGTGTTTGTAGGTGATGCAGCTGCAGAAAGAGAGTGGGACGGCAGAGGAGCACAGCCTGGATAAAGAGGCGAGGAAATGGGCAAGCCGCGTGGCCCGAGAGTACAAGAGCATCATCCACACACAGAGGGTGAGAACCAGATCGAACCGATGAAGAGATAACATCGTAGGCAGAGATAGTGCCACCATATCTTATACACTCAATGAAACAAGCTGCCTTTATCTGTTTATTTTGTTAGTTATTGGGACAGTGCACGTCAATATGTGGAAAATCACATATTTTGCTGATTTTTGAAGTGAAAAGAAGTAAATAAATACAAACCCTGCAGAAAAAAAGACAAAAAATGAGCATTTCTTCAAATGTTAGTGTTACTTTTTATTTAATGAGCTTAAAAAATAATAGGTTTATGTTTTTTTTATTAGTATGGTCACAAGTAACAAAAATATAAAACCTCCAGAGAAGGTCAAGACGAAGTGCTTCACACACTCATCCACTAACTCAAAGCTTAAAGTGGGTGAAGCATCATCTCATGCTAAATAAAAAATAAGATGTAAATGTGATATGTGCATAAGTGACATAGCCAGCTGTGCACAGGAAGCACTGCAAGAATAAAAAGAAGAAGAATGGATTCTACTGAATATGAAACAAGAAGAGGCAACAGGAGTGGGTGAAACTTCCTAAATCAAGAACGGAAAGTCTCTTTGTCTCTGCTCTGGTTGGTCGACTCAGTTTTCACCCCCTGAAGGCAACATCACTGACATTGTTTGCTCCGTCTGTGACTTTTCAAACAGTGACCTGTTTACAAATCAGTCAGAACCATCAGTATAAAGCAGTAAAGAGCAGAAAATAACCTGCCAAGGACGCTGTCAGGCCATAAATCAGTTCATTATTTATTCAATCTCATCATAAGTTCCTTGTTCAGCAGTGAAATGACACACCAGGAACAGAACAAGAGGGAAGCTGAGGTAACATGAACTTTGACAGTGGAAGCAGTGTTGTTTTTTATTGTTTTAATCAGCTGGTACAGGTACTTAAATATATGCAGAGACCAAAAACTGACATTTAATCTCTAACCCATTTATTAAACCAGGAAGCTTGATAGAGATGTTAAAGACAGATAACACACAATATGCCACAAAATCTGATTTAAAATAGAAAAAGTGATTTTAAATAACACTCCTCCTCAATAAGTAATCCTTTGTTTATATATGTTTATGTCGGACGAGATATTGTATCAGATTTTTAAAACCCTCAAATATTGAAATCAGCATTGGTCGAGCTCTGGCTATGGCAGCTCCTGTGTCACGTCTCCCAGTTGAAAAACAAAAAATTGAAAAAGGTTAAAGCGGACCAGTCATCATGAGTGTAAAATACAGTGACGTGTCAGAGGCTTACTGTCAATAAAATGTGTTGTTGTATTTCCTATAAAGTTGCTGAACTTCCTGTTAATGACCAACAGGTTTCTTTAGTCACTGAAATGGAATTTGTCTTTTACTGTAACAGAACAAGTGATGTCAGTTTGATAGTAACAGTAAACCTGGAGATCATAAAATCATCCACCATGTGTGAAGGAAAAGACGACGAAGCAGTAAAACACAGGTTAAAGAGTTTATCACTACGTCACATTGAGTCTCCACTACACCTGGATCAAATGTTTCTGATTCCAGGAAGTGAGTCACTCTCCATCAAACATCCTCTGTTGTTGTTGGACAGTTTCCATCCTTTGCCCTATGCTTTATTTTGGATGATTGATGATAATCGTCTGGTTGTTGTTGTTTGTTGTGATTTGTTTTCAGGCCCTGGAGGAATACGGGACGCAGGAGTCGTCAGAGCAGTACAACAGCGAGCTGGAGACGAAGATGGAGGTGGCCCGGCAGAGTCTCCGGAGGGCAGAGGTAACGTATGAATCTGTGTGTGTGTTGTTCTTGAGTATGAAGTGGGTTTCTCTGTTTTCTCAATTATCACTTAAAACGGCTCCAGTGCTCCACCTACTGGATAAAAGGTGAAATGACACCTTAGGGTCAAAAAATCCTTGAGCTCATTCAGTGGAGAGATTAATCTGTAACGATTAATCTGTATTATTTTAAACATTTAATAGTTTCAGGCACAGAAATGTGTTTGTATTTGCAGTAATTCCTTTTATAGTAAATTAAATGTCTTTGTTTTCTGGACTTAAAATAAGAAAACAAAGGATGATGTTTTTTTAACGCCTAGGAAAATGCATTTTTCAGTGTTTTCTGGTGATTTCTAGACCAAAAGATCAATTGATTAATTGAGAAAATAATTCAGATGAGTCAAAAATTAAGATAATTGTTAGTTAAAACGGTAACACAGTGTATGAGTAGCAGGGTTTTTATCATTCTGGGTTTCAGCCAAGAGAGTGTAAGCATCTCACTGTGGGATAAATTCTGTTTCAGAGTACAAATTATTTATTTGTAATTAATTTTCTTTTGAGGATTTCACATCTAATGTGAGACTGGTGTCGTCCATGTCCTGGAGGATCGAATCTGTCATCAAAAATAAAGCTTGACACACAAAGTATTAAAAAAATAAACTAGTCGAGTCTCGCAAGTGAAGGATATACTGACTTTTGTTTATGTCTCTGGTTGTCAATAACGTTTTGTTTGTTTGCTTTAGACGGTGAAGGTGAAAGCCGAGGCCCGTCTGGACTTGCTGAGGCAGGCGGGCGTCGCCGTGGAAACGTGGCTGAAGAGCGCGATGAACCAGGTGATGGAGGAGCTGGAGAACGAGCGCTGGAACAACCTCAGTACCCATGATCCCTCGCTCTCTGTAAGACCCACAAACCACGAGTGCATACGTACTAAAATAACATCTGTTACTGTGTCAGACAAAGTTAGCGTCTGTTACGTCTCTGCAGGGGACGGCAGATCTGGAGCGAGAGGACGAGGAGGAGATGGAGGACAGTGGTGAGGTGTTGGACGACAGCAGCTCCAGTCCCTCCAGCACCTTGAAAAACTATCCACTCACCTGCAAAGTGCTCTACTCCTACAAGGTACCAGCAGAATACTAAACATTCGATGGCTCCAGATTCTCAGATGAGACAATAAGCTGCTTTTTTTGGTCTTGAAGGTCCAGTGACAGAAAAAATGGCAGAAATAATATATATAAGTAGATTTTTATTAGTGTTTAATCACCTGAAACTAATAATCGCTGTGTTTTCATAAGCTTAGAGTGAGCCATTTATGTTTACATAGGGAGTGGGGTCCTCTTCCATGGAGTCTGCCATGTTTCTACAGTAGCCCAGAATGGACACATCGAATGCTTGTCGTGCTTTTATGTCGATGCCTAAGATGAAGAGAAAACATGTCAACCATTACATATAAGTAAATATACTATCTTAAGTAGGGATGGGCATTTGAAAAAAAATCTGCTGATTGATGAGCGAGAAAATTAACGATCAGTTACCGATTAATCGCTATTTTTTATATTGAAAATGCCTATGGCAGAAAATAGGCTGCTAAATAAAGTGTGTTTTTCCTCCAAGAAGAAATTCTAGACCAACAACAATCCTCTTAAACAAAGCCTTTGAAGTTGAACTAACAGAAAGCAAAACTGCGCTCATCATAAACGCAACTGAGATTCCTCTAGACACAATATAAAACAGTTATCAGTAGCATTGCGACGTTTATAATGACCTTCGTTATTTTTTAACACAAAATGGTCCCACACCAAACTTGTCTCGCTTCTCTTCTGTTCAATTTTAAATTTCATGACAGTTTGAGTGGGCAAAGTTAAAATTTTAATTGCGCCCCTGCTGGTCGCTGCCACGTACTGAAAATCATTATATCACAGCAAAATGTAATATTCTCTTGGATGTAGAATTACGACCAAGATAATTGACATGGTTTGAAGGGTTGTTGGACCTACAGGAGATTAAATGCAGCTCTTTCTTCATCTTATTTTTATACAAAACAAACTGACTGATCTTGTTTGTTTGTTTCAGGCGCCTCAGCCGAGACTAACTAGACCATCGAGAGCAGGAAATCTTGGAGGTCATTGACCATGGAGACATGGAGGACTGGTCAAGGTGAGCTACACCTCCACAGACGATTTGAGCTGTGCTGAGTTTAGAGCTTACTTAGCTCTTGTTTGTTGGATTTCCACAATCATCATCATCATCAGTACGGCCGTATTTGTACAGAAACCGCAGCGGACAGTCGCATACGCCCCAGAGAAATACCTGCAGCTGCCTTCTCCACCAAAGTCGTTGAGTATGCTGCAGTCTCTCTGGCTGCACTGACGCCTGATCCCACCTCCAGCAACTCCACCCAACCTGAACCGGACCACCACTGGCTCTGTCAACGGAGACCTGGTGGTGAGGATGCTCCTACAAACCAATGCCTTATTAACACGCTTTAAGCAACCATTTTTGTTGAATCCTTTCCTCTCTTTTGTTGCAGTGTCGCTTTATGAAGGCCTTGTATGACTACTGGACAAACTGACGACGTAGCTGTTGCTCCCAGAAGGCCTACACCCCATCCTGAGCAGAGAGACCCACGACGATGCGCGGCTTCTGGGAGGAGAGTTCAATGGCGTTGTCGGTATGCCTTTCCTCATGTTCTGGTGGAGGATCTCGTCAAAAGTTAGCGAGAACGGAGACGGACAAAGAGATGCAGACAGGTACGGCCAGCGGTCAAGTACCCGCGCCTGACCGAATAAGCCCAGTGTGTACGCCAATGCTATGTTGTGCTCAAGGCCTCCTCCACTCTGGCCTGTTCAGTGCGACCGATCCCCGCAGTCCCTTCCAGCCGGGCCTCCACAGCAGCCCCTTCAGACGCACCATGTCATCCTCTGGCAAGTCCCTGCAGCGCCACAGCCCGCCCCCATCGGACGACCGCCTACCATCACAACGTGACATCACAGGCCGCCACCAGCGCCACAAGCCCTTTCAGAGTAAGAGCCACTGGTTATTAAGCAGAGATATCTGTAATGACAACTATCAGGAGTTTGTTGTTGAGAGATGTCTGCCTGTGTCTTCTCCAGGTCCAGCCCAAGGCCCCCACACAACCTCCCCAAATACCCAGAGCGTGCTCAGGCACCACACCCGTGAGAGTAAACCAGTGGTTTTAAATTCAGTCAAACGTCCAATGCTGAGTCGGTAATACTTTCGCTGTTTTTATTCGCCACAAGCATCGGCGTCTCTAAGAATCCAGCTTTGCAGAGTTATTATCTGGTCTGATGTTAAAATAAAAGATAAATGGTTAACAGCGCCTCTGCAGCCACACGAAGCGTGAATTAATTCTGTCCGAGTCTGGCAGTTAGATTGTTTTCTGTACAGACAGTGTTAGAAAAGGCTGCGATCGTCAAAGTTACTTTTCACTGTAACAGAGGTCGATTTAGGTTTTTTCACTTTATTTCTTGTTCTTTATTGTATTTAAAGTGTCAGATCTTGAGTAGATATTATTGTGTGCGCTGGAAGGCCGAGACATTTCTATTCGTCTCAACTGAGCCTCCTGATTGCGGATGTGTCCACTGTGCGCCGGCCTCCGCCCCTACAACATCCCTCGGGCAGGTGAAGGGAGGGAGGAGGTGGAGATCACGCTTTGTGAAGGCGGCATCCCAGTACCAAGTGCTCTGTCTCTTATAACGCACTCCCAAAGGAAAACCAGAGGAAACATAAACCCCACCCTGAAGCACTGCCCTCCTCACTACTTGTCCTCACAGGTCGTGAGCTGTGGGAGGAATATTGTGCCTTCTTTGTTTGATTCCTCTCCTGTTCAGTTTTCATTTTACTCCTCACCCAGAGTCAATAAGACTGATCAATAGACCAATACTGTGTTCTCCAGCTCTTCTACCAACACAGGAATCAATTTCAGTCCTGAAACATCAGATTTTAAATTCAAACACCAGATCATGTTTCTGTCGCCACACAGTAATCTCTCGGATACAGTGATCATGTGATCGATCACAGGTTCATTTAATGTCTTACATTTTCATGGGTGAAACTGTTTTCATCATATCAGCTTTAAAACAGCTGCATGCAGAAATAAAGTTAAAACGAAATATAGAGATCACAGTTTTGCCAAGGTAATATCCAAATCACAGGAAAGCTGCAGTTAAATGTGTCGTGAATATATTGTTATTATAAAATGAAGCATTCTTGGTGTTGCACAGATGCTACAAGTCATAGTCTCCAGATGTGAAGGGGAAAATGTTTGTGTGGTGGCAGAGCCAAAACAAAAATCACATCTTCATATCAGTTTTTGTATTTTTTTCTTTTTAGTGAAAAATTTAATTCTGTACCCCTGCTCAAATTGTGACTCATCACAACATTTGTCAAAATAATTCCGCTCAGCTTAATCCTAATAACAGGTGTTAACAGGTGTGGTTATCGACTTAGCCAGAGCCAAGCTAGGTTTTATGCTGTTAAGCCAAGCTGCCATCCTCAGGCTCCAGCTTCATACAACAGGCATGACAGTGGCATCAATCTTCTTTCTTATCCTTGATAAGAAAACGAATATTACTTATTACTTATTAAATAAGTCGTTTTCTTCTTTGGTAAATTTAAAGTGCTTCCAGGAAGACGCTCATTGATAAAATAGCCCATTTTAAAACATCTCACTGTACTGCTACCGCAAGTACTCCTTTCCTCTTATTCCCATTAACTTTCACAATTGATCTTCTATGCAAATAGTTAAATATTCAACGGCAGCATGTTGAACATGTTTGCTCCAACACAAACCAGAAAGTCTGTCTTGCCTCCACCACACTCCGACTGTACAAAAATAAAAAACAATTAAAAAACACAGGGCGAGAGGCTGGTCCTCTCCCTCCTCGAATACACACCTACTGTAATCAAAAATACTGGTTACACAAACAAGGGAAAAGTGGGCAATTTTTTTTTTTTTAGTTTGAGCGATTGTTGTGTCAGTAGGAGAATTTAGAAAGATCAAAAATAATAGATCCTTTACCTTTTATGGTTAATTCTTAAAACCTGCTTCTTTAAGGATAGTGCGCATACACACATATAGCCCAACTTTTTTCCTCCTCCTTTCTTGTAGCACAAAATAAAGATTTAGAAATATGCCATTAAAATGTTGCCAGTATAAAGTGTTTTTTGTTGAGGAGCAGGTCATAGCTTAAAAGCCTACAGTTTTTATTTTGAAGGAGGAATCATCCTGAGCTGCTAGCTGTCCAACGAAAAAAGGAGTAAAGAAACCTATACTGTCATCATAGTGAAGCACTTTTGATGTTCTATTCCTTTCAGCATTGTGGATGCTACGTTGTTCGCTCGATATTTCTCAGTTTTACGTTTTGTTTACCAGCTGTATTGGTATGAATATTTTATCGGTTTCATGCTATTTAGCCTTGGGCCAGCCATTGTAGTGCCTCTGACTGAGACTTCGAGGACTTGTATTGTTTTTGAACATTATTTAGTTTTGCAGGAGAGCTTGGAGATGATATTCGTGGATACAACATAGCACAGCTTTTTGTTTTTGTTTTATTTTGTTTTGTTTTAGAATTAGTATAAACCTATTAAACCGTAGTTCGATTCGGGATCAGAGGAAAAGAGATATCTGTCAGCCATGTTGTTGTGTTCTCGCTAGATCTCCCTTGAGAGATCTGAAATGACATCAAACTTATTTTTGAAGTTTGCATTTACCCTGTTGTAGCTAATGAATAAATAAATGAATAAATAAATGAAAAAAGGATCCTTTCCCCAACAGAGAAGTTTTTTTTTTTTTTTTGTTATTAACTTCACATTGGTCCTGATTCCACGCTTTAGACAAACTGCCCACATTTTACATTGTTAAGCCTTAGCGAGAGGCTGTCGTAGCTTGGCTATATTTACACACCAGTGGATGTTTAACTGTATTTATTAGTACAACAAATGAAGCAAAGATAGCTTATATGAAAATAAACAAGTGTCTGTTTTGAATTGTGTCACAGTTTAAACTTAAATCGGTTTTATGGAACAAAAAAAACATCCCAAAGTCAATATAATAAGAAACTTCCCCAAAATAATGACTTATTTTTCTCAAAAAAATGAATCAATTGACTATTATTTTAGATACAAAGTCATCAGCAAGATATTGTTGATACTGGAAGTTGAATTTTTATATGCATAACTTAAGCAATGTATGCTTTTAATTGTTCTATTTAGTTTTTATTTATAAGGAAAAGAGCGAAAATGTCTTCCATTTAAGCTTCCTTCATGGATTTTATTACAAAATAAATATTATGATTAACTTAAAAGTTCCGATAGAAAATGCTGCTTTTATTCATTGGAATTAAAGAACTGTGTAAACAAAATGTTTGTGACAACAGCTGAGTCTCTGGCTCACTGTGAGGCATTCACGTCATCAGAATTATTCACCTCCT